>JAQFYE010000518.1:0-34337 GCA_034694305.1 Protaphorura glebata
AGGGTCATGCATGCCAAGTTTGAACAGAATACGTTGAGAAATGTAGCCGCTAGAGTGGCGACAGACAAACACACACACACACAGACACACACACACCAAGGAGCATTGTATAGCTCAGTCGTTCCGCCTTTCGCAATAAGTTGTCTGCCTGGCCAGTTGTAGTCCTAGATTTCTCAGGTTCATAGCCGGCAAATTTCTTACTTCACCTTAAAAATGAACGCAAACTAATTATTAGTAAAATAATGTGTATATAAGTGAATAATAAAATTTTCTATCCAAGATAGGTTGAAGTTGACTGTGTACACTAGGTACATTCACGAATTTCTTTTTCTATTGTTGTATTTGTGTACGAATTCATTGACTAAAACTCATCATGTGAAGTTTCGAAATTCTTAAATACAAATGTTTTATGGCAAGAAAACAGTATTCGTTACACACATAAATATAAAGTCGTTAGGACTTAATAGGAATCTCACTGCGTATGAGCTGTACTTGAACAATTCGAATGTTGTGTAGTGCGGTGCGTTGTGTGACTGAGCTCGAGATCATTCAAGTGGAGAAAGTGTGAATTTTGATTTGACGGGTTGAATTACGTTACACCTTCCCCTGCATTCCATTCATCCCTCATTCATCATTACATATTACACATGTTGTTACTTTATATTATGAGGCGTATAAAAATAGAAATAAAGGAATCTTTTCATTCACTCGTTATTATATTCCGACTCATTTTTCGAAGCCATGCATAATGAAACATGTCACAGTCTACGCGTAATTTGCCGTACGGGTTTGCATTGTCGACATTCGTATTGTTTACCCATATCACTTAAGAAGCGTATAAGACCTTCTCTTTTACTGCAAGACCCTTCAATTGGAAAACTTTATAAATAATTTTTAGACAAGTGTTCGAATCTGTATTATCAATACTACATAATTACAGAGATGTTTCCGTGAATCGAGTGGAATATTTTAATCTGCAAATAATATCACCAAATTGCAGCAAATTAACATGAAAATTGCCAACTCATGGCTGCCATAGATCGAATGAATTTGACATTTGTCTTGGAAGCACATAAGGACCTATCGACATATAATGCAATGCAATTTGAGTTTAAATGCGAATTTGCTGGTTGAGTATTTGTACTTGTACGAACATATTTTTGCGAGTACACAATTCAAGTACCAATTCATCAAAATTCATCCCTTCTTGTTTATAACCTTACATTCACATTTTATATCAAAATGAAGTCAGGTATTAGGTTAGAAAATCCAAGAGAAGGGAACCTAGGACTTGGTGCCGAGTGCCGAGGGAAAAGTTGAGTTTGGCTTACAAAATCATTAAATTTCATTTTATCGCATTGCATTAGCATCTGCCAAGAGACGCTGCACCGCACCGCACAGCATCACAGTTTTGGAAGGTGCAATTTGAGATTGGGATGAGTCTTCTATTTCCTTCCATTTCCATTCCAAGGATCTAAATCTATCTATCTGTCTGTCGACGTCGAGTGAAGGTGGCCAGGAACACTTGTACCCACGTCTATTTTCCCCATTTGAAATGTATGTATGGCATTTCCTAGAGTAACATATTGTAACAACACAACACAGTAGTGAGTGCTATAAGAATATTACATAGGAGAAAAGAGAGCGACTTTCCCCGCGTGGTCTGAGTTAGAAAGGAGAGTTTGGAGAACCATAATCTAGTGCAGAGTGGGTATAATTCAAGCAGAACAGGAGGTTCGGGTTCGTAATGGTAAAAACAGGTCGGGCTGTTTCTCTTACTCCTACATAGTAGTACAGAGCAGAGACTACATACTAATATCGTGAGGAAGCTCGTAAATGTGTGTATCTAGCGGTAAGGTGGCTTCATTCCATCCAAAATGTAATCAATAGGGTTATGCTATTACTGCTCTTCTCTTTCAGACTACTAGGCAGGGAGTACACAGTTGCCAAACCCGCCTTAAGGTACCCCACAACTCTATTTTGGGAGGGACTCAGGAAATATCGGAGGAAACGAGTCTTTCCTGGACCCGCACAACATTACTCTCTACAACAGGGAAATGCTTTCTCGAGTTTTATGAAAATCGAAGTATTAAAGAAAATACTCCATCTGACTTTTGCACATGTGCTTATCAGGATTCATTTTTCATTTGGTTTTACAGAGGGTGGTTCCCTGGTCTAAGGGAAAGCTTTATCGGGTTTGGGTTGATTTAGCATTCTTAAGTTATAAGGGTGAAAATCAGAGCATTAACTACATCCAGTCTAATTTTCAATTAAAAAAATTGAATATATCTCAGCCTACGAGCTCATCATAACACATACTTGGGGTTTCTTGTTACTTACAACTCCTTATATCCAAGCACTTTTTCTGGTAGTAAATGTTTTGACCTTAACATACATCAAACTCAGGTGTTACAGTGATTTCTCTAGTTTTAGTAAATTGGATTGTTAATTCTAGTCAAAATTTTAATCACAAAATACGAAAATTGAAATACACAAACTTAAGGGCTCACATCTGATGCGTCGTTATACAAAAATTCCTTTATAGTTTTACTTTCTCCGATAGCAAAAGCTTCGACTTTAACATAAAAATTGTGTTACTTATTCCATCAGTATGGTACGCCGACACGTTCGTACATTACTGCGAAGGAAAAACTAAGCTACTTTTTCATATATAGACGGTGAATTCTTTGTTCTATAATTTTTGTCGACTTTTTGGAAATCCTTCCAAGCCAGCACAGTTACACTTACTCTTTCCTTTGAGCTCAAAAAACACGTCGACTATAGCTATGTATATCTGAAATCTGAACTTTTCGACAGACTTGAACTCGTGTGAGTGAAACCACACCCTCCTCATACGGCCAAGATTCCCTCCGCCGATTTCACCCACTTGACTCCACGTTCACTCGGGTTCTCCTCAAGAGTTTGAGTTTTGGGACTGAATCTCTTCTTCTTTCTCCACTTGTACTCTTATTCCGTCGTCTTCTTTCCCGTCATCTGCTCTACTTCCATACATACAAAAGAAAACTCATAGCCCCAGCTTTTCACTCTACTTTTAGTCCTCCTCCGCAATGTTATAATATAACCGTGGGAGACTATACGTCCATGCCCATGGCATCTCATCCCATCCTATCCTATATATGCATCGCTATTTCTATTCTCATCATGCTTCGCTTCTCGCGTGGCGGCTTCGACCCCACTACTCTCAGTCAGCTCAGCTCAACTAGAATAGAATAGTCATTTCAAGGAGGAAGAACCATCAGAGGTAGACAGCAGGCGGGAGAGGAAAGACGAGAATTCTACCCGAATTCGGGTTTTCCAGTCAACCGAGAAGAGATGTTTATGTATGTATGTATGTATGAACGTGTGCGTGGACATGTATCTATCCACTTGTGTACATAGAAGACAGAAACGTACACTGTTGTACAACTAAGTATACTACTGGCTTGAACCCGACCGACTAAAAGTGAAGTGAAATGAAATGAGAGAGTGGGCATTTTGTAGAGATGTAATATAACATAAAATACAATACTAGTTACTCCTACCCACTTTAGGGTTAAAATAGGAAAGGAAAGAGTAACCAGTCAGGCAGACAGATAGACATGCAGAAAGCAAGGTTTGACTTGACTTTGGCTACGCTTATTTTACTACCAACACCAACTTCATCATCATCCTTCCAAAAATGTAGTGTAATATATGTGGATATATATCTGGACATGTTATACGGCCAATGTCAATGAATGTGTGGATAAGTCGAAAGGCAAATGGATTCATATGAGATCTAACCCTGCACTGCATGACATGTGGACTCAAAATTGACTCGTATATGTAATAATATTTTGTAGTCTGAGAAAAGGATGTAAGAAAAAATAAAAACTTGTCCGATTCACTAGGAGCATTAGTCCGTCTACTGGTGGTCTGGGGAGGTAGGACAAGTTTCATGAATGAAGGATGTGCATTACATACATACCAAATACCATGCCATGGTCACACTCGACACACAACAAACTCCATGTGGAAGGGAAGAGTTGAAAAAAAAAGAGTTAACGTTGGACTTCTCTCTCTAACTCTTTCCTTCAACTTTCATACAATGTGAGTGAATGCATACATACACCTTGTACTCTACGTTATATTTTCAAAAGTATAGTACAGGGTGAGTCAATAAAATTTGTTCACGTCAAAAATGTACAACAGAGTCATATTTATATAGTATCGTCAGAATTATATCACCGGAGAAAGTAAGAGTGAAGTTATTCTAACTCTTATCATGTTTGCATGCCTCTGTTCACGGGATCAGATGTCAGATGTTTCAATTTTTTTTATTATTAGCTGTACAAAATCTTAAGTTTTGTATAGTTTTGACTACACGTTAATATTATAGTTACAACAGGTTTCGAAGTTTCGAAGTTTGAAAGTTTGGTTTTATTCAGATATCTTCCCAAGTCAGCAATTCAATGAAATTAATGAACCACTGCTGTTCTTCCCCGATGACAACATAAAAATTAATTAATTAATTACTCTGAACAAATTAATTAGTTAACGACAGACAGATTGTTGTAATATAGTGGTAAAGGTAACCCTAACCACTCACTCCACTCACTCATGGTGAGTACTTAACCCCTGAGACGTTTTCATCCATTGGAATTTCTTCACACTACGAGAAAGCGAACCCAATGTTTATTTAAGAAAATCACATAAATTAATTACTGTACATAATTGTGACATTAAATGAGTTATTGACGCACCCTGTACGTATAAGTTGAGTTGAGGTCCTTCCTAATATTCCATAAAGAGGTTGCTTTGCCCATTGGATTGCCTTTGCTCCTTTTTTTTGTGACGGTTTTGGTCTCGACTGATTCTGTGTGTGGTGTTTTTGTACGTTGATCGGGAGCGTGAGGCGAGGTGTTTCCCATAGAATGGATCAGTTGAGTCAGTCGAAGAGTTGGAGAGCTAGAGAGAGGACGGAGTCCTGTCAAACGCTCACTGCAACCCTCAAAACGTGCTTGCTCTCATTCTATTCTTTTATCCTCATTCTACCATGTAAATCAATCACCTTGGGTCATTTTTAAACAACATCCTACTCATATAAGTGAGGTGGGCACAAAATTTGACAATCTGTGGAAAATTCGGCATTTCCATTTTGTACTGAAAAATATAAATATGTCTTCATGGTTCATCTTCACATTTCTATACACAAGTAAATCAGTGGAGAAAGAAAGTCAAAAATCAAGAGGAAAAGTAAATGGGGGTGAGGAGAAAGATGCATAATATTTGGAAAGAAAAGACTTTCTCCGATTGGAGACAGCGGAGAAATTGACTTGTGCAGTGCGATGCTTGTGTACATGTTGATCCAAAGTACACAAGGAAAATATTGTTTGTATTGTATTTCCATTGAGAAAGTCATTTATACATATACATGTACGTATACGAATACGATTGAACGGAGGAAGGAATTTATTTGAAAGTGGAAGCGTGAAAGTCACACATCAGCCAATACTGGGATAGGAAAGAAAGTAAAGTGCAGTGCCGGTGTCGTACGTTACGTAGTACGAGTTACGTACTCGTGCTGCTTATCCATATTATGCATGTGCTCAGACTTGGACTTTCACCATCGTGACAGTTAAGGATATTTTCCCTACTCCACACTTCACTCTTTTATTTTCTTGTCATGAAGAAAGACATACATTTTGGAGACTTTTGGATTTTGTAAAGCTCTAACCTTGGAAAGACGGTAAGCTACTAAGCTAAGCTAAGCGTTATAAATATGCGTGCTCAAGATAATCATTTCATAAGCTCACCTCACCTTCTCCTCAACTATTTAAACGTCTTTAGCCAATCATTTCAATTTCTGTATCCACAACACCAAACCGTCACTGCTATTCCCACCCGACCGACCTACTTTGACTTTGACAGACTAACTTGCTACATTATACTCCTTTATACTTTTCATGATGGGTTGATAGGTTCGTGAAGTATTTTAGATTACATACTTAGTTACGACGACCAACCGTGTGCATAACGTACATACGTATGATTCTTTATCAATTAGTAATGGGGAAATGACCACTGGCACAAACCAAAAACTACCTCTTCACATTCGTATGGACTGTCAATGTCTCCATACCGTCTTATTCCATACATCCCAGTACTAGGACTGTTCAGTTTACCCTTTCGTTTTTGTACGACAATTGAATCGATAGAAACCACACTGTACGTCTAGGACTACACAGTGCACACATGTCGGATATTTGTATCACTATCTAACATAAGTATAGCACCGAATCATAATATATCCACAAACCAAACCGATTCCCGATTGCTTTTCCCCGTACAAGACTTCATGCCACTGTACTACATGTTTGTCAACTCCTCAGTCCCGTGCAGCGTAGTGGCTAGTTGCTTTACTTCCTAGCAAAATGAAAAAATGTTAGCAATCAAAAATTGATTTCACAAAACCCCATTCCAATTCCACGCACTAATAGTTAGTTGACCACCATAGCAAACCATGTAATACCACTAAGAAGGAAAGAAAACCATAGCAAACAACATAATACATCTTTAATCTTCATATCTCCTCTGTCCTTATTATAAGTTCACCTTAAGCCAGCCCATGTAATATGAGAATTAAGTTGCCTGCCTGGTTAGTTAGCACGGGGCACGGAGGAATGAATACCAGAGTTACCATTATTGACCACATTGGTTATTTTCTCGTGACATGACAGTGACGGGTCTAAGGAAGGACGAAAAGACTCGGCAAGGCACACACATGCACACATTGACACATTCAAAAGAGCACGGCTCAACCCATTTCAAATGTCCACATGTGTGCTTAGAAACTGTAAAATATAATACATATTCTACTTGCTCAAGAATTGAAATGTAATGTATGGAATGGAATGGAATTAGTTGAAGAGTCCATCATTGTTGTTCAAGTTAGTATTTCTTTTAGTATTTCTGAACGTTGTAAGCAAGAGCAAAGTACATCAAATGTTTCGTATTCGTTCTCTGACATTGTTGACTGGTTTGTTGTTGAGATTTGTGTGTAATGTATGTATGTATGTATATGTATGTATACGTGTATATCGACCATATTAGGAAATAATTCATTTTTGTGTATATGGAATGGTATGCATGCGTGTATTACTTATTACTTCTTGTTGTGTGCAGTTTGGAGATGAGTGAAAATTACAACATATTATGATGCATTGTGGGAACCTCAAATGAGTGAGGGCCTTATACGTAGACGCACACCCCTACCCGTTTATGTAGTCAGTCAGTTCAGTAATATTATTAAAGAGCATTCTCCTTGTGCTTTATACTTTATTGTAGTAGTCATTCGTTCGTTTTGTGTGAGTTGAGTAGTATTCATGGGAATATTTATTGTTTGGATGGATGGAATGAAGGGAAGGGTCTCTTTTTGCCTGATTCGGACGGATGTCTGTATGTGTTTTCCTGTTGTGCTCTGAGCCCTTGACTGACATCCTCCCTAAGGGTTATTCGGGTCTTGGGTTCGGTTCTCTGGATTTGGATTCACATGCCACGCATGGGTTGGGCTTTCACACACACCATGTATGAATGGTATATCCACAAAATTGCATCTGGTTTTTGGAATGTCACGTGGAATTTAGTCAGTGCGGTGCATTTGTCAAACTCGTTAGCTCCTCACACTCAGAGTAACTGTGGAGTCAGTCGTCCTCTCCTCATGTATTTCATCTCCGTTCTAAAACTCGGTTATATCGTCATGTTGTGAACCAAAGGAAGGAATTGGAGTTTGACTTCGTCTATCTTCCAGGCATGGGTGATGGTATACAGGGTGTGTCAGGATTTACTATCACTTCAGAAGACATGATTCAAAAGTTTAAGTTCAAATTTGCATGAACCCGGAATTTATTCGAAACTCATAATACTGCACACGTCTTGTTCAAAATTTGGGGGTTATATATTTTAATAAGTCAGGGTACGCCAGCCTAGTTAGTCTCCGGAATCCGGAAGGATGGTTGTATGTAAAAGTTAGTCTGACCACATTTTCAAGAGGCACCTCAATAAGACGATCGGCCAGAAATAATAGAAGTCCCTCCCGTGGTCTAAGCGCTCGTACTTTCGTTGACAGCTTGAGTTTTGGCAGAGTTGTATGTAACAGCAGTTGTCCAAATTTGGTCAAAATTAATCGGTTGCGTGTTGTATCAAGTGGTAAAGTATTCACTGAAATTGTGTTACAGGTTTTTGAATTTGTACGATTTGCAGTGAAAGACGAAGTGTGGACCACCCTGTAAATACCGTACCTAGTTTGGTGTTTTATCTCGTTGGTTGGTCGGTTTAGAAGATGGAATAGAGTAGAGGAGAGTGAATCCCGTCTCATTCGTTCCGAGATATTGCTCCTGTCAAAATGTAGTGCTAGTAGTGTAGTCCACCCTGTGCTGGTGTATTTTGTACACTCTCTCATATCCGTTCCATGCATTTTCTCCTCTTCCTTTAACGTGTCCCTACTTCAATCGATAAATGCACAGCAAAGTAGCAAAGCAAGGAAAAGCAAAGCAGTAGTAATTTGGGTGCTTTTCTCTCCGTTCTAGGTTACTTTGTACACTGTAGTCACTGAAAAGAGGTAACGGGAATAACAGCACAGCAGCGTCTTGGGTAGCAAAGTAATAGTAATAGGAATGTAGTGAACCTTGTTACTCAAATATGCCGCGTGCTAGAACTTCTACATAGTAGAGTGAGTGATCCGTGCTCTACTCTGCTACATACATTATGGATGGGACATTGTGGAATGCTCTCTCTCAACTCATACTAATGCGCGCAAATTTCACAGCCTAACCCTTTTTCTACAGAATAGAATAAAGTAAAGAAAACGTGTATAAGAAATAGAAAGAAGCCAAAATATCCTTTCGAGTTAAAAAAGAAGGCTAGGAATAGTCAGGGTAGACAGTGGCATTTGGATACAAACGAGTGATGTTACATACAAGAGGGGAAAAAAAATCTTTGAGATGTGAAGAAAGAATGAGATCTCAAGAAGAATCGAGTCAAGTGAAGATATGTCGTAGCCGCCATGGAGGATCCCGCTGCCGCTGCCGTGCGGCTTTTGGATTTACTCCCTATGCTCTGCTGTGTATACAGCTGACCTGATCCTGTCTTCTTCTATTCCATGACTTGTCTTTCTATTCCCACTAAACTCATTCATCCACGTGTCGCATTCCAAAAGAAATATGTACAGTCGTTTCAGACATAGTACACGGCGGGATGTTCAGGTTCTGGTGTTCTATTCAAGAGAATTTCAATCGATTTTCAAAATACCCATTATACGGATACAAGCTATCAAAGAAAGGTTTTAAAAATTACACCCACTAATTGACATTCAGTATTGTCAAGCATTATCGATTGCTATTCGTAGAGAATTATTCTACGTCTTCATTTTCTCTACGGTGTTGAATATTGTTGAAAAAAATTTAGGGAGAACGAACGACTTTAAGTAACGTTCAGCTCGTGTATGATCCAGGGATCGAATCCTCGTCACAGCGAAACCGGAAGGACTGCCTGCACCACTGCCATATGAAATGTTCACATGAAGATTATTTACTCCAAAATTCTACCCTGGTTTAATGTCATACCACGCAGCATCGGGACTACTTTCTCCAGTCGATTTAATGAAGAAAGTAATATCGCCAATGACCGTTCTGCAGAGATCCGAGTTTAAATACGGACCGGATAATTTTAACTTTAAGGACAAATATGGGCAACTTACTTTATGATTATAAGTGTGGATGAATAATAATGTGGTATACCACCAGGCCACTTGACTCACCAGGCCACTTGTCAGATATACACTTATGGTCAGTTAATACAATAAAACATACATATTGACAATGTGTATTAAAATAGAATGTCATCCAATTGTTATTATCATAAGTGACTCCAATTAAATGAAACAACATTTAAAGAGTGTAGGTTCAACACTTTTGAATAAATTGAGCCACCCCTTAACCTGAGCACCATTTCTCAAACACTCGTTACATTGCATTGCCGTGACCGACTCTCACATCGTGAGCCAAAAGTAGAAACCATTGCTGTTATTGTTGTACATGGGTGTAAAAATACTCCAAGTCATGGAGATCCATTTATAGGTCAACATCAGATTCTTGTAATACGCAATACACATTGTGTGCACTGTGCTGCTCCTGTATCAATTTAATAATAACATGCTTGCTTTTTACAAACCAACAACTGTACATACTTGAGACCTTTGCATTAGTACTATATACACAAGGCATTCGAATTCTCATTCGTGAGACAAAAACTTGCCAATGAATAAAATGCATCACAAACCTGCAATGCCTTAACTAACCAAAATCGTAAAAGATAAAGTTAGTCATCTACATGTTATAAGTGTACTCACGTCTACTATTATTTGTAGCAACAGCAGTGTAATCTAGTACAGACAGAACAACGGAATAGAGAATAGAATGGAATGGACCAAAGCGAGATGGTCTCTCTCCACAGGTACTTTAAGAGTTGATATATTCATTAAGCATTTGAATGAAAGTACCGTTTCACAACAACAGCCGCGACGTTGAAGACTATACATAAGAATAAGTACGTTGTTATTTTATGAGCGGCATGTCCCACTACTACATCGTGCGATTTACTATTACTGGCAACTATAACACCATATACAAAGTATGAATTTTGGGGCAGATGAGGATGAAGTACGAACAAACGGTGCATTCCTCATGAAATCCATTCTCATAATATGTACAACTTACTAAACTTATGAGTGAAAGAACCGAAGAAACTAAAACACAACTAGGTGAGCCGACTACGGGGTGCAAAATTATACCCCTGAATATATTAACACAAATTCAAACAACCGAAATTGTTATTTTGTATGTTCACTTTTTTTTGACGAGAACGACATAATGACCTGTCGTGTATTGGATGTTGTGATGAATAAATTACAAATTACAGACGATACAATCCTTAGCTATGATAGAATGATTATTGTAAATAAATTGCATTTTATTTTATTGACTAAATGTCTTTACCAGCCGGGAACTGTTTCAGGTTTTTTTTTGTTTAATTTTTATATTAGTTAACGAAATGCTCAGTTACGGGTTTACTTTTAAACAAGGTCGCTCTTATATATTTAGAGAAGGTTGCATTTTTTGAAAATGTAAGTGATAAGAAAATTAGTTACAATTAGCTAATGTCAAACACCATTATTTCTTTGAGAGGATCGGCCAGCTTTCCGTTTGGCATATGAAAGACACCTGCAATGATATGAAGAGACTCAAGTGGTGAAAGATCTCTTTAATGCTTCCACATCTACAGGGCAGATCTAACTTCAACACAGCGAAGTGGCAAGGACTACTTCTACGGCAGTGTTGCAACGGTCAATTCTAATCAAAATGAGTAGCATACCGTACGGCTATCGGCTAGCAACTACTTGCTGTTAATGTTCATCGTTATGACGTGGACGCGACCTGCCTAGAATTTATTCAATGAAACTCAGGTCCGAGGATTTCTGCATATTGGAGAATTGTCACAACAAAAGCTGCCAGGATTTAAGGAAGGAGTATTAGTAAATACAATTAATCCTGTACTAGACTTGGTATTTGTATATTTGGAAACTTCTTATGAAAACATGATTGCGGAACTGTTGAAGAAGAAACGCACCTGAGTTGAGTAATAAAAGTAGTTAGTAAGCTGTAGCAAGCATAAGTGATCATCATAGTAACTCCAATCCAAACGACCATTGCAAAGGATTGGTCGTGCAGATTTGACTGAACTTACATCAACCTCATAATATTCGTTTGTAATATAACGTAGTAGGAGTATTTTTACTTAAGACGCCTACAATACAATTGAATACTCAACTTCTACAACAAACGAAACAAATCACGGTCGCCATTCCTTCCATGAAAAGAGAAATGAACTGTTTAATTGGGAATGTAATGCATGGGTCGAGTGAGTGTTGTAAATATATTAGGAGGCAAGGAATTGACGTGTAAAGTATTATTATGGGATAACAATAGGAAGGCTTACGGTAATAAGGTGTGATAGACATATTGTAAATTGTAATGAGGTCTCAACTAACTTGTTGGAAATATAAGTGGAACTTGTCCTCGGTTTTAAAGTGACAAAGTCGCTCCCTCGTCGGGTTTTCAGTGTGAGAAAGATACATAGTTCACAAATAACGGGATGGATTAGAAGTAGAAAGCAAGACAATTTTTTCTTGTGTGGACTACGACTGCATTGGAATTTGGAATGTGTGTGTGTTGTGTACTATGTCTTCGGCAAGTTTACAATTTTTTGGTCTTTTGAACTCTATTTTTAGGAAGTAACCACACGAGGCAAATGGCCAATGATTGGCTTAGCGTCAAATCAGTGTATAAATAAAAGAAGAGTGGAGTCGTCAGTCTACGTACGTCCGTACGAAGCGATACTTTCCTTCGCACATAAATATGTGGTAGTTTTTTTTCTTCATGTGACTGTTTTTGAAGAAACTGCATCGCGCGCCCAACTATTTTCACTCACACATATGTACTTACATATTTTTAACTAACTGACAAAAATAGACATTTTCCCTGTTCGATGGATAAACGGAGTTAACCGGTGTGGTGCGGTGCGGCAGTAGTGTGAAATGTGAATGCATCACGTACAAAGTAAAGTATTGCCGTTAACGTAAAAAAATAGAAAATGTATGTAACCCGCACCAATTGGTTAGGATGGATATCCAATCCAGTCCTAAATGAAAATGTAACAAAAACTTAGACGAGGAGTCGTACTTTTCTTAACATTATTCCGAACAAAATATTCTCTTCTATTTCAATTCCAATATTTTCGTCTTATTTCTTCCTACACCGCAAATATGTACATTGTAGGAATGGAACCATTGTATCACAATGGATTCAGCAAAAATTAAATTAAATAGATTAAACACGTCTGATAGAAACTTTTAAAGTTTTTGGTCCGCCCAAGATAACACCTTGAACTACATACATTAAGATTTGTTGCACATATAGGGTTTATTATGTGAGGACACGTAACGTTACACATTCACAGTCCTGTTCTGTTGCTGCTCAGTGCTCATGTTGTGCCAATAATTATGCCAGATTCAAGCAAAATGAGTAACAGTTAAGAGTACTGTTGTACTCAACTGTGATGTACTGTGCTGGTGTGGGTTTGACAAAGGCAAATATAGTGCTCACGTTATACCTTAACGTTCTGCGTTAGCGTGAGTCTCTTTAGTCAAGTGCCGTGTCTTTTTTGACTAAGAACGTGAACTTATCCCGTTTCTCACTACAATATTTACAAAATGCGGACATGGACACACAACAATGCTCATACGTTCACATTACATGGGCGAGAATATCAGAATATGAATATAATGTGTTGCGGGTGTACAACATTATGAACTGGGCCGATGAAGAATAATATAAGATCTCTAAGTCTAAACTAAATCAGACTGTAAAAAATCGAGTTCAGGGTTAGCTTTGCGGTGTGTATTCGTCTACTTTCGGCACAAAGTTTTCTGCAGGGCAAGGTAATTGCTGAGTCGTAAAAGACATTTTCTTATGAACATCTTATTTGTTATGACGAACTATTATTACTACTCTTTAAATGAAGGGAAAAGCGTTGGAAAATATTCATTTGTTTCAGTATTGTTGTAAATTAAAATCCAATATGTTTGTATTCCAAACCGGGTATTTTCAGTCTGCTTTCTCCATTTGGAGAAAGCAGTGACTTACTTCTTTGGCTTCTTTAAGGACGTTGTTTTATTTTAACTTTGATGATGGCTGAGTATCTCTTGTTGACGTCATAAAGTTAACAACGAAAGTTAAACTGGCAGTGTGAAACGCCATGAACGAACAAAATCGTAGTGCACCCACCTGAAAACAACAGGTTTAAGAAAATCTTCTAATTTTACTCAGTACATTATACTCTCGTGTTCCACTTTCGCGGTTCCCAATGTCACCAATCATTTAAGCCAACTCTTTGATCTATCCTTCTTGAAAGCAAACGGCACAGGAAACGCAGCAGCATATAAAATTTTCCACTAGATTTACTCAAAGTCAAACGGGTCATTCCCAATGAATCGCACTTGATGCTAAACTCAGTCAACACAATTTTTACGGATGACAAATAAAGTTTGGGCCAAATTAAGCGGAAGGATTCTCTCATATTTTGCATGACATGTCAAGTCCTTCCCACGATTAGAGTATGACATTGTAAAGTTAATCCCTATTGTTATATCACTCACTCGCTCACAACTTTGAATTGAATAAGGGAGGTTGACGTTGAATTTTTTGACATCTGATTTGGGGTTAAAAAGCGGTGAAAATGCTTAATGATGATATATGTGTAGATGTGAAGAGTACGTTGCACAAAACAATACATAAAATACAATAATACAATAAAATACACAATGGTTGACGTTAGAGGTGACTGCGTGATTTGGAATAGTTTTTCCGTCATGTAACCCTGAAACTTGCATAAATGGCAGGTTATGGAATCTATTATAGACTCCTTGTCATCATCACCATTTACTATCATCACCGTCACAATCATCATCAACATATCATCCTTCTTCCTAAGTTTATAAAGCGTAGGCTGTAAACCAGCACCAGCTGCAGTTGCACTCGTAAGGCTTTTCCTCAAACTCTTCTGAAAGTCAGACGTCTCATATATGCCAAAATAAGTCCTGTGAATAATATTAAGCACTGGTCCGTCTGTCTATGAGAGCGAGTTATTTCTTGTCTCAATTTGGATTTAAATTATTGCGTTAAACATTACATTCCTTCCTTTTACGATTGCATTGAAGGGCGCGTGTTTTGTGGTTGCATGCACGAAAGGGGTACTCAAGAACAATGGAGTGGTACCTGTTTGAAACAAACAAATAATATAAAGATAAAGAGGAATGTATGTATTCACTTTTTTATGCACAAAGTTATTTAATTCTCCTTATTTGATCGACTCTTCTATCTCCCTGCTTAGGTACAAATTCTCATCACTTTTTATGTGTCTATACACTCACTGTATGCCGTGCGAGATGAAACTATGTATCAGAACATTTGTAGTGACGGATATTGCATGGGTACCAACTGGGCCACGATTTACTAATTTTTTTTTATAATACATACTGAAACAACGTGCAGTTGTGAATTGATTTGGAATGTCAGAAATCAAATTTCTAACGTTCTAGTGCATTTTCCTCTTTGGACTATGTCTTTTTGTGGGTTATATTGTTTTCAAACCGAAGCAGACCTAAGAGCTTGGAGAATAAATACATATATCATTAGCCGCTAGGGTATAGACAAACATAAGTACATATTTTTGGTACAACATTTCACTTGTTAATGCACCTTCAGAGGCAAGGACAAACGGTTGTAGAAAATATGTTTTTAGAGCAACCACCACACATTGTCCGCCCGAGGTATTGAAGTTTCTTCGTAGAGAAGTAGCAAAAACTCCGACTACTTCTAGGCTACAACGGAATAACTAAATTCGTTAAATGATATTTTGGACAGAGTCCGAGTCAGAGAATTCTTTATTATTGGCATAAAGTTCCATAGCTCAAACAGTTCCTGCGCGGCCCAATTTGCTCTACGTTAGGGAAGAATTCTGGTGCCGACACTAGAAGCAGTTGCTATTGTATGTAATGTTGGACTGCACTGCAGAACAGCAACAGCTTAAAGAGCAAAGATCATCAAAAGACAAGGTCGTTCATTCATTTACGTAAACATGTAAGTTTTCAGGTTTGCCAGCGATTGTATTGAGGACTCAGGCTGATGGAAATAATACGATGTAAAGCAATTGTAGTTCTCCACAGAGTTGTTCTATTATAATACTTTGAAAGTTATTTTCGTATTTTATAGGATAAACCAAGATCACTTAAAAGCTCACTCGGTTCGTGCTTTTAAATCTGAAATCCGTCACAACAATTTCGCATGAGAAAAAATATTATTCAATAAATGGGAAGGGATTTGAGAAGTCATGAGACTGCGATGTTGCATTCATAAATTCATAACACGGAAATGCGACATAAGAGAATTTGGTTGTGACCACCCATCATCATCTCTTATGAAATCTTAGTAGTAATAATAATACTGTAGTAAATTATGAGCAAAAAAACGCCAAGGAAATCATTAACAATTTGCATTTATGCTCTTGCGCCAATTTAATTGCTGTATGTCGTCTCACTGTGATTATACCATAATCGCAAAAGCTTTGAATGTATGCTAAGAGGCAAACATATTGCACCTGCACCTCGGTCTTGATCCGTACAGATCAATTGTTAATATTATTTTCTGCAGTGCTGTGGGGTTTTCCTTCGGAAGATCTTGTTTTGCTAAGTACTTCCGTACTTAACCTTCATTTGAATTGAAGTTTTGAGGAAATTAACACAGACTCAAATCAAGCATTGATTCGCTGTCTTTTGGCAGTCGCTTAGACAAACGATTAGCCCATCTTTCATTTCCTGACATAATAGAGACTACATAAACTACATTTAACGGACAAATTACAATCGTCAATAGGAAAACTTGCTGGTTGATTGTCTGAGAAAGAACCGAGTGGTAATGGAATAAGTGCACGACTGAATAATGAAAACATGATTATAACCATGCACTCCACACTACTACGTATATATAACTAACTAACCACACAATTTTTCCAATCAATAAAATCTCAAGGCTGAATTATAAAATTGTAAACGAATGTGCAAATTGGGTGGCTGCATAGATTAAAAGAATGGTTCGTCTTTTTTGATTTGCAGGAAAATAATATGAACTGAAAGTAGACGATGCAACAGTCGGGAACAATTGTGAATGGAAAGAGTTCTATGAACAAAATGCCACCTCAAGGGTTAGTCAAACCTTAAATACTAATTATTTATATTTAACTTATTACTTTAACTTACTATTAATGGTGGGGTTAAATAACGTTATTCGTACCTTCTAATGATAGTTCGTCAAAATATTTTGGTACTTCTGGTCACCTCGCGTCCACATTCAAGATTACTTCTCAATTAAGTGAAGGTTTTTTACTTGTACCGATTTTTTGAAAGCCAAACTAACTTAATGCTACATATTTTCATTCGAAAAAAGAGTAGAATAAACGATCGGCTTTGTTGTAGATTTATCAATACTGCTTACCATAAGTAAAATTGCAATGAATGACAAGTAATGCCTGGCGAGGCGATTTCGTTTATCGCTGAACTGAATCCTTAGCGTACCGCATACCGCGAACAAACAATTCACACAAGGCAGAGGTTGTGAGTAAGTCGAACACTTCAAACTTAAAACTCGAAACCATAAACGTACATACGAACCAACTTACCGAAATATGATGAACATTTTATAATTTAATTTTGTTTATGTGTTCTCGTATGTCAGCAAATACGAATCGTACAAAGTATCAAGATGTGTTGGAAAGTTTTATTTATCGAACTCCACGAGCTCGTTGCTTAAAAGTCATTGCCTTCAAAGAATTATTTTTATTCGAAAAGACCGTTCAACTCAACTTACGTCTTAGTTTCTCATAATTTGGCATGACTCTTATTGTCTTTGGTTTCATTCATTCTCGAAATGTTGAAGTACATTAGAGCAATTTTGAATTGACTAGCTGACACGTTCAATTCTGAGTCAGAGTGGAATGTTTGTGACGACGTACCGCACAATGTACTGGTTGTTGTACATATAGATTTTTTAAGTCAAGGCTGATAAACATCCGCTTGAGCAGTGCGAATAATTCATTCATAATTTACCTTGAAATTTTGAAGACAGTATTTACTTCATTCACGGGCGCTTCCAAGTATAGTGTGTTTGTTAGTGTAAATACGCATAATGCGCTTCCAGGACTTTCTCCAAGTGCCCTATTCGAGTACATTTCCTTGTTTCGTAATACTTACACAGGAACGAACCGACAGCCTTTAAATGACTAAATCAGGTGAATTTGTTTCTTCTTGACTTATGAAATCACGGTCATATATTATTTGTGGATTACATTTAATTTTTATTTGAGTCACCAACTCCATAGCTGATGTAATATAAGCATTATAATGTCCCATTGATTTATCAGTGCTTGCTGTCAGTTCCGATACCAAAGTCCGGCCAAAGGTGAATCACGTAGAAGACAATTATATTAAACGCATTGCGTGTAAGTCTATTATAAAATAGTTGCATTAGCATCCCTTGCGACTTTGCTTTGATGAAGGTTCGAACACGGGTCGATTACTTTAGAAGTTCTTCTTTACTCGAAATTTCCATGGTAGTTGAGGTACTTTTAGTCCAATCCTGGTTGTATAAAAAGCTAGCACATTCTTTACTAAATATACGCGGTGATGTTTGACCGTTGAGTGTGCCACTGTATGTCAAATGGGGTATTTTCTTGAATTAATTGCTTGACTAAATAGGTCAATTTAGGCTACGGTACTAATAATCACGTTTTTGTTTACAGTTCATGCTTCCCGGACTGGAGTTCTGGCTGTCAAAATTCTTCTGGTATGGAACCAAATCTTTCTGTGGTCACCACTGTTTGGGGTATGACAGCATCGTCACAAAGTGGTCCACACTCGACGTATGCTGGAAGTGGACCGAATAATTCGCACAATGGGCCAACTAGTTCTAGTGGTGGTGCAGTTCCTCCTAATTATATGAAAAATCAGCAATCTTATTGGAACAATTCGAACCAAAGTTTGGGACCTACTTATCCTCAACAGCGGTAGTGCAAAATTTCCACATAAGCCCTATCACATTAACTAACCTTGAAGCTTCCAACAGTAGGCCTGATTTGTAATTATAATATGGGGATTGTCTGAGTGGTGAAATCTCGGCTTTTATTTCTTAGAAGAACGGTAGAATCACATGCTGAATCACCCCTGACTTCTCCAAATCTCACAAAATCTGACCATTATAATTTCAATAAAACTCTGGCGGAATTTTTAGGGGGAATGAATGTTGATCTCATTGTCATTATAAATTCAGGAGTGAACAGACAGGAGCTTCTTCAAGACAGGATTCAAATTACCCGAATCAAAGTCCACTTGGGGTCACAGCAATGGTAACAGCTATTGCAACAGCAACTGCCACAGCCACTGCCAGCGTTGTAGCTTTGCAGGAAAGGCAAGAAGGCAATAATCAGTATCAGGTAAGCCCACGTCACATGTTTAAGAAAAAACAATTCTCTACAATTATGGTGTTGAAACTTCTCAAAGATAGTGCAGTTTGAGCTTCTATCGCCGGCTATTTAACACATGTTATTATAACCCCTTTAAAAGAGTTCCCAGGGAACGCTGACGGTGATGATGCTCGTGATGTATGTAAATAATTTTATTCCATGTAATGAGCATTAATAATGTTGCTCTACAAGAACTATTTTCTTCTCGACCCTTACAGCTTAGTTAGGAAATGTAGATCAACTGCAAATTGCGTTTCAGTTTTCCAGATTCCCATTCACCTCGCATTAACGACGCGTTCGTTGTGCGTTGAGAAGTAGCTAGAGTTCGTCCGTTTGTTCTTCCGTGTGTGGATTTCATCCTTGAAATTTCCCATGTCGACTCAAAAGCTGTAAAGGTTGGGATTCACAATCACAATTTTCCGTCTCAACCTAAATCCATTTAAATTGCACTCCATTGGGGATTTAACTTTGCCCCAGAGACTAATGATTATTTCGACGAGCATCCGGTCTCATTGAATTTTATATTATTTTACGTTTTATAGATGAACTCAATGCCGAATCAGTATGGATCTTACAATAACAACGTGGGGAGTAGTAATCCTGTGAATCCTTCTAATCAAACTCAACACCGGATGAGCAATGGTGGAATTAGTAGCCAAAAAATGGCTATGCAGGTAATGTGTTAAAAAAAGTCGTCGTTAGACTTTCTTTACTTTCTTCATCATGAAAGAAAGTACGGAATTAGAAGACGTTGTTGGATAGTATTTTTATTGATTATCATTTGGTTTTGTTGTCTATTCGTTGAGTAGCAAGGAGAGAATGTCTACGGTCGGAACAACGTTTGTCGCAGCTCACCATATCCAACCACTCCCCCGTCTCATATCAATCAGAAACGAGGACAAACTAACCAAGGAGTAGGACCAAATCCTTCGGGCCAAGTGTATCCGGGGTCGGGGCTCCCGAATCCACCACCGTCTTCGGTAAAGGCAATAAATTCTTGTCAGAAAAATCTTAAAGGGAGAGAAAAAATATGTAAAACACACTCAATATGCAAAGAATATTCTTTTCCATGGTTTTCAGCAGCAGCAGTTTGAAGGTATGAGTCCTTACGGCCATCCCGGTTATCAGTCGTCGGGTCAAACAAATCCGAGGATGATGTATCGTGGTAGTATGAGATCAGGCGCCGGGATGCCTGGGACGAGAAACTCTCATAATGTTCCTCCATATTCCTATCCAAACGGACAGCAGTATTATAATCCGAGTGGAATTCATCCAGGAAATATGCCACCGAGAATCGGGCAAGGAGTTCAAATGTCTCCTCACCACATTGGACTCCCACCGGGCTATCCTCATAATTCGTACTTACAACACCAACAACCCCCCTCAATGTCTCAGTATTCCAATGGTCCAATGCCTTCATCGTCTTCTTACCCAGAGAGTGGCAACACTTATTCATCCCCTTACACTGGGGAACCCAGACCAATCCGCTCCTATCCGCATAGTCCTATTCCTGGAAATCCTACCCCCTTAACGCCCCCCTTGACCCCAGCGTCTTCGGCTCCTCCGTGCTATAACATTGGACATAGTGGCGGTGAAGCAAAACCTGTGATATCTTCTACAAGTAAGTTCAACAATAGAGTGTCGGATTCCGTGATAAGATAAACTATTAGTCTATGTGATCTGATGTCAAAACTCTGAATTAAATAATTCATTAGATATCAAAATCCACCAAACAATTATTGTCAGTTCAGATATCTTACAAGAATACCATCGCAATGTGTAATATAATGTTCATCTGCAACAGACACCTTATCCGAGCTATCTGATTGGATTTGATACCTGATTCCAACTATTTGATCTGATCCTTACCAGTTTCTACAATCGCTTATTGACTTTCTAGCCTTAAACATTCTACCCTTTGTTCCACAGATGAGTCAGAACTCCGGCTAACTTTTCCAGTACGGGATGGAACCATTTTGGCCCCTTTTCGCTTAGAACACAATTTGGCAGTCAGCAACCATGTCTTCCATCTTAAACCCACTGTTCATCAAACGCTAACATGGAGGTAAGCATTTTACACTTATACAAGGATTTTTTTTTATCCTATATCAATAAAAGAATAAATCTATCCATCAATTTATATTTTATGAAAGATGGTTTTCTCGTTAGATCGACTGATGTCATGTCAAAGTCATTGACAATATTTTTATGGTTACTTTCTGAAAATAGGTCGGACTTGGAACTTCAACTCAAGTGTTTCCACCACGAGGATCGCCAAATGAACACAAATTGGCCAGCTAGTGTTCAAGTCTCAGTGAACGCAATTCCATTATCCATTGATCGAGGAGAAAACAAAATTTCCCATAAACCCCTAAATCTTAAAGAGATATGTCTCCCTGGTAGAAATACATTACAGATCACAGTGTCGGCTTGCTGCTGTGTAAGTTTCTTTTAATCATCTGAAAATGATCTGGAAAATCAGATTGTCTATAAACTGATTTATTTTCTTGCAGTCCCACCTCTTTGTGCTTCAATTAGTTCACCGGCCTAGCGTTCGGTCAGTTTTGCAAGGTCTTCTGCGAAAACGATTGCTTCCGGCGGAACATTGCATAACTAAAATAAAACGTCATTTTAATAACAACACTTATTATGGAAATCAAAATCAGGGAAGCCAAGATGGCGACGGGGTCGAACAAACAGCCATAAAAGTAAAGAAACGCAAAATAATTTGTCAGCTGTCTTATGTCCTGTTATAAGTTTTATTTTAATCTTACTTTCTTATGTATGTAGGTGTCTCTGAAATGCCCTATTACCTACAAAAGAATGTCATTACCAGCCAGAGGTCATGATTGCAAACATGTCCAGTGTTTCGATCTCGAGTCTTATCTTCACTTAAATTGTGAACGGGCTTCATGGCGGTGTCCCGTTTGCAAGTATGTTTACTATTTGTGTTCATTTTGTGATATCCGAGGGTTAATAACGAGAACGTAAAATTATCAATTTTCAGCAAAACGGCACAATTAGAAGGTCTCGAAGTGGACCAGTACATCTGGAGTATACTTAACGCTCTGACATCATCCGATTCTGAAGAGGTAACTATAGACTCTGCTGCTAATTGGAGAGAGACAACCAGTGCTACAGGCTTTAAGGCAAGTCGAGTCCGTTTAAAAGAATATCAATTATTCAAACTGTTACTAATTATTCTGACTTTATCAATCTACAGACTAAATCCGAAACAGTCGAGCCTTGCTCCGCAAAGAAAGCAAAGCTGATTAGTCCTAGTGAGATGCATATGACCACTTGGAACTCCGACATAGTCATGTCTCCCTACGGTTCACCTTCCATGCATGGTATGTGTCGTTAAGTAATAGCTATCGCATTTTTATTCCTCTTCAGAATTTTAATAACATTATTTGACTGTAACCAGGCCTTTGAGAATGCAATTGATGAATGCCAATTCCAATCAGTTCATTTGTAAAGCTTGTGAAAAACGTACCAGTAGTTTATTTTGTAGACACTAATGTCAAATTGAAGACACAAAAGTCAGCAAAAGTCTAAAGACAGATCCAGTAAGAAAAACAGTCGCAAGCAAAGCAGTGGCTGAGACAGTTTATGGATCTAAACACATCCAAAAAGTGACAATAGGCATATCAGAGAATTAAGATATTATTATATTATATTATAGTTATATAATTTTGCGCACTCTTCTTCTTTGAAGTAATTCGTTTAGTTACCTTTCACCAAAAATTAAAGTATAGAAGAGGTTTCACAAATTGAAAGTCAGCTTTCACTGTAGAATTGACTATGTTGAGATCAGTAACCTACGGACTTCTTGTCAGCCCCAGCATGCGCCGCAATTAAATCCCGCAGTAATTCTTGCGTCTTTGAAGAAGCAACCGCAATTAGTATTTAATCTTGCTTTGGTTAGCTACCTGGTGATTTATTAACAGTTCAATACTTTTACTTTATAGGTATGAGCATGGGTCAACCCATGAATCCTTATGGAAGTATGTCATCCACATGGAGTGGAAGTCCAGCACAATCTAATTCTTTCGAATTTGGTGGAGATTATGGCGGACCGTTGTCTCGTTTAAAGGAATCAGTAAATTCTTTGGAAGCACTTAATGCTATGGAGAAAAGTATTAGCGAGCAGGTTAGTCTTTCCCGCGCTGTGTGCTATTGCTATTTAATAATTCATAACTCAATAGTTAAACATATCTTTCAATCCAGGCATCAGCTGGAAGTCAAGGGAAGGGTTTCAATGAGACGAGCAAGAGTGACCTTCCATACATTCTACATACACCCCAAACTCCTCATACACCCGGAACCGGAGAGCACGGTTCAATTGTGGCGAATAGCCCTTCACATGTTCCTAATCTGATCACTAGTTCAAATCATCCTGAGTGCGAACCTCCTAACCTAGCCACACTCATAGCATCAGACCTTCCATCTGATTTAAACTTTGACCCAGAGTCTGTGATAAATGGAGAAGGCTCAGGACAGGAGGAACTGAATGTAAGTAGACATATCCCTAGTAGCAACTCAAATGATGTCACATTTCTGTAGTTTTGCTAAAAGCACACTAGAGAAAGGCCTGGAAGTTCGCACTGTAATCTTTTTGGCCTACACAGGAACCTAAAAGCTGTTTCAAAAACCTAACAGATTGACTCTCCCCCGTGTGTTTATGATTTGTCGTTAGACGTAACCCTGACATTACTAGGCCCTTGTGAACAGAGGTCGTAAAGTTTCTACCCAAAAAGTCAGGGACCCATCAAAGTTGTACCCCTTGCACCTGTCTATAGTGGAGTAGGTTTAGCTAAGGGGCCTAGGTCTCTGTCTCTAGATCTGGTGGTACGGATTTCGATACTCGGACTCGGCAAGTAGTATGAGTGTGGTTTTTTCCAAGCGTTTTTCCATGCCTCTGGGCTAACTTCCCGGGCCGAATGGGTACTACTCTACATATTATTATACAAAAAACGGAGGTTAAAACCTGAGAACCGAAATTGTGAATTTGAAACGGAATAAATTAACAACCCAGGCGTAAGGACGCATATTTGGGGTGTCTGGAGGGCGAAATAATGATAGCAACGCTTACCTAACCCTGACCAGACTATCGTGTACAGCTTCTGGGAGCCCATTTGTGTACCAGAGTTCACTGCACTAGTTGCGAATTTGATTAGTTATTGCTTTTAGTAGTACATAGGTCAGAAATTCTAGAATAAACTATTTTTAATGTTCGAACCATTCTAGCAACAACGAAGGAATAACGATGAATAATAATTTTACGGATTCTACAGTAAGTACGTATATACCATTATGTCAGCTCTACCGACAAAAAACTTAGACAAAAAATGTACGTAACTACCTCAAACACACAATTTTTTAAATACACTGTATAAAGAGGAGCGCTTCCAACCTTATTTACAACTTTCGATTTTTTTGATATGCACATATTTAAGAATTTTTGTTTGGATTTACGGGAATCAATCAAGGGTACACCCTTGGGAATCAATACGATTTTATTTAATTTACATTTTAAATTTGAATTGCAGTTATTACCCCACAGCGGTGTTGATCCTCTGGAATTACTCAGTTACTTAGAACCTTCAGGTTTAGCTACGCCACCTTCTTCTGGAGATCGCGAAAACGGTGGAGGCAGTAATATGAACTCAACTCCAGATTCCATTTCTGATGATCTCTTGTCTCTCTTCGACTAAATTACGGTTCAACAAAAATGTATAGGCATTAGATTGTTCTTCACAAAAAACGGTGGATGTTGTCGCTTCAACTTTGAATGAAGTTCAATTCATTCTGAACAAGCATTAATTATTAAAACTGTTGTAATGCCAGGTTAAGAATATCACCTATAGTAGATTTAAAATGTATGCAAAAATAAGTTGTCTGTGCAACACACTACGACGAACTACTTTAAATGTGCACCAAGACATTGATGAGATGCAATAAATCTAAAATTATTATAATGAAATGTTTATTTATATTTGTGGTTTATCATCACTCCCCGCGTATGGACTACACAGAGTCAATAAACCGCTTTTTGCCATGCTGCAAGGATACAGGAACTCGATTTCGTTAAAATGACCTATAGGATCGGCTTGAATGTCATTTGTTCAAGTTTCAAAATCGTCGTAGCATAACGGTTTTACAAACTTCCTTCGAACAGGGACAGATATCGGAAAATCAATATTTCCCTACTTCAAACTTTGAAAATGCGCATCATGATTACGTATATTAAATGGTTCTATAATACGCAGAGGTCCTTGTCAAATAGTCTTAACAAAGAAAGCGGTCCATTTAATTCTAAGTTGACGCAATTATTGTTCGAAGTTAATTAGTAAAGATAGAAGTTCGAAAATAATTATCGAAGATAATTATTTAAATGCGTTGTTCGGGAAGTAAGTATTTCTGCTCATATTGTTATCCATTCTGAGAAAGCTAGGAATAACTAGCGAGCTGGTGGGATGGTTAGCAGAACTACGAATTGGAAGGTGACCTACTGATTCAGATTACGGTTAGCACGACCTCTCCTACTCTATCAGTCGAAATATACGCATTTTGCACCTTGAATATCGTGCTTCCGCCATGTGACACATAAATGACCAAATACGCCGGTATCTGCTGTAGATATCCCTAGCTCACAAGCTTGGCATGTTGCAACGTTATTTCATTTCTCCGGTCTATTTCTTTTTATGATAACAAGGCGGTTACTTGATTTCTCTCGTTGTGACCGCTCAACGACCCGGGACTTACAATTACAACGACTTACAATTTACTCAATTGTACATAAATGAAACTCACTCGTAGGCCTTTCGACCATAATGGCAATGTCACTCATGGCTCATACGAACGTAAGTGGCAGCGTCACTCAAGATTCAGTCAACCTAGTGGGTTAAGTGACATTTGATTAGACTGGCATTCAGTGTTCATGTCATCACGTCATAATCCATTCGCACTTTATCTGCTCTTCGTAATAGAATACGAGGGCAGTGCTCTGCGCATGCGCCAGAAACTTAATTTACATTTCAAAATTTAATTGTCCCTACTAGAGAGGTATGGTCCAAATTTTAGCCGAATGGTCGAAGGGTGACTGGATGAGATATTTGAGAAGTGGTGTTTAGACTACGCTTTCATTTCCGCTTTCTTGTGATCGACATCTCCGTACAAATTCATTCGAACATTCGAAGGAGAGAAAGAGAAGTAAAACTGGATGTTAGGACCAAATTCAGAAAAACAGCATCCGGATGACGAATTCCAAAATGTCCGCCTCAACAACATGAGTGGTGTGACCGGCCCAGTTGCCGTGAAAAAGCCGTCTAACCTCGGTTTCGCATCGACCGTGCTACGCTACACCTATATATATCACGTGATTCGAATTTTCTGTTTTGGCAAAACTTGAACCAGTAATGGAGGTCTTAGTCAGCATAGACCACGATTCATAGCGTAGAGTACTAGAGTATTTCGTTTTCTGCAAACGGGATGTTTCCCACTACCTCTTGATTATTAAATTAATCAAATTAAATGTATCAGGATGCGTCGGTCAAACACGTTAATAAAGAATCAAATCAATCACATTGTTGTTGGAAGTCCGGGTCCTAATGTTGACAACAGTGAGAGCTGACATTCTTGACCATAATAAAAGCAACTAACTAACCCATAGATGTACCGCAATTGCCAACTCAGCATTATACAAGGGCGGCCCACATTTTATTTGTACACCTGTCAATGGCTCTCGCCTCTTACTCGAGCACGCTAGAAATTTGAAATTTGGCATTCCTACTTCTCGGAAATAGCACTCCAAGAAAAAAAATTGCACATTTTCAAAAATTTTGAAAATGCCGAAGAAATTGGATGTTGAAGTGGATTTCAGGATTCGAGAAGTTTCCAAGGACTGTTTCTCAAGAATCCAGTTGTCAAGGAGATGAAAATGGGTGGAATTACGGTATCTCGCAGCACAGTGACTAACATACTCATACCTGTCGGATTTCGTTGAAATCGCAAAAATATCGGGCTCCCACCCCGCGCTGTGGACGAAACACCTCATCGACGTCCCTTAAAAAACAAGCCAAAAATGAAGTTTGTCGGACGATTCATGGTTGTCGGTGCTCTGACGGGTCGTGGAGTCATCTCTTTTATCAAGGTGGCCCAAAATGTAAAAACTAACTCGGAACACTTCATTCAGCAAGCGTTGCAACCAATTTCGGAAAGAAAAGTTCCAAAATTATATCAGGGAGAGGTCGACAAAGTTTTTTTCTACCATGACGAAAATTCCTCGCGCGCATCCTGGAAAACCACCCGCTAAGCAGAAGATTTGAGGTCAAATCTTGGAACGACAATAATTTCCAATGAAGAGATCCCTGACAAAAGCCCTGACATCAGTCCCATGGACTTTTATTGATTCGGCTTCCTGAAACAGAAGATGAAGTTGCAGAGGGCGTCGACGGTAGATGGCGTCCGGAAACTTCTGAAATCGGAATCGATTAATGTTTCCATGGAAACGGTCACGAAAGTTGTCGATTCTTGGAAACGACCTTTACCTATGGTTGCTAGGATGCACGGGGAATATACTGAGCAAAGAAAAAATATTCATAAGCAAAATTTGTAATTTTCACGAATTATTGAACGTGTACAAATAAAATGTGGGCCGCCTTTAGTATTAGCGTACTAACCCTCATATTCGATAAGATTAGGAATTGACTAAACCTGTTGTATTATTTATTATATATTGAATTATTTCAGTAAATTAGAACGGAGTTAAAGTTGAATCTGTAATCTGTTGCAATCACCTATTTCAATTTTTCAATTCAGTTCAAATTCGTTTTTATTGAAATCCAATCCAAAATAAGTCGGTGCTCAACTAAAAGTCGAAACAAGTAATCTTCCCAAATACCTGAATGTTGAAGATGAAAATATAGTTTTGATAGATCAATTTTGTCAAAAAGTAACCTTGGGTTAATACATATAATGCTTTGGGACACTCATTGTTTGTCTTACACCCCAAACACATTGTAACAATTTTTACATAAATTGCATTACCTTAACTTTACGTTGAACTTTAGTGATAATGTACCACTAAAGGAGGATGAGATGAATATAATTTATTTGCACCGACGGAATTTATTACCTGCTTATGCCGTTTTAAGTCTCCCAAATATGAACGTTTATTTTCTACGCGTTCGTCGAATTTCAGATACGGTACATTCGATATCGGAATTTGATAAATTAATCACGCAATATAGTTTCATCTAAATCTAATGTTTGATCTCGGTTAGAAACCTTACCAAAGTTGTTGTATACTAGTTTCTATCCTAACTTGATCGGATATATGAATCTAGCTATCTAAATCTGATCCGACAAAATTGGCTCACAGATAAGATTCAGAATTTCGAACGTTGCCTGGTTCTATGACTCATCCTCTCAACGGTCTTGTGAATACGCAGACGAGAAATATAAATTTCAAACAGAACACGATCTTATCTCTCGATGATTGCTCCAGAGCCCACAACTCTTAAGGAAAGAGATATTTATTCTATTTGTAAAGTGCTGCAATTAAAAGATGTGACATCATAATAAACATTCAGGCCTAAAACAATCGTTCCATCTTTGTAAAATATAAGCGTGAGTTTGGCTTGTAAAAGATTAGTCTCCAAAAATGTTGATTGAATATTTTCGAGCATGAGCAAATACATTATTTGTTCGAAAATGCAAATTCAAGCCCGAAAAACACCGACCATGAGCCAAAGGCTCTTTGATTCGTTTGCTTGTTTTTCTTCAACATTGCTACCCGCTCGAGCTCATTACGAAGGTTCAACACAAACAAACCCACAGTCATGCAGTCATCCAATATGGTTTTCAGTCCACTGTAATAAAGAATTCAATAGTAAAATAGTAGATTCGACATAGCCTCAAATGAAACAAATATAGGATACACATTCTCTAAAGTATACTTTTTATTTTAGTTCGATTATGAGTAATTTGATTAACTACGCGTTTTTAAATCGACATTTGTTTATCAGATTTCTAAAAACCATATATGAGCACTACGTAAAATTTATGAGCCAAAGAATATTATCATTGTTGACTAGTTCGATTTTACCCCTAAAATGTTAGCTTAAGGTTCTTGCTTTTTTTTCTAAGTACCTCAGCATCCTCTGACAGGATATAACCGCTACGAGGTCGTTCCGCTGCTCCTCTTCCCTTAGAGATGAGGACTCTAAGAGGACCACTGCTATTACTACAGTCCCTCCAACTGTTAAGGCAACTTCCAGTGGACGCATATCCGTACTGATAGAGACGACAAGCCAATAGTCCTCTATCCGCACCGAGCCGATAATCTTTTTTTCATCAGAGGTGGAATTCAAGTCAACCAAGTTCTCCAATTAAGTGAGACTTAACAGATATAACTTAAAAATATATATTTTAAAAATGAAATGATTTCTAGTAGTAACTTTTATAATTTGAAAAGATTCGATCAAAGAAAGCTCAACTGTGTAGCCTTCGCATCGGGTCCGCCTGTTATGAGCGAAACTGTTATGCTCAAAACTCAGGAGATGATGTCTACAGACTTGCCAGTTCCTCCAAGCTACCAGAAGTCAATAACGCTGCCAATAAACGTACGAATGCATTCACTGTAAAGCTGTTCTTTTGGAACAAACTAAATATTGATAACTTTTAGAAAATAAGTGACAGCTGAGCTGTATCTCCAGCAAGTGAACTACATCTTTAGTGTATTGCTCATTGATTAGCTAATAACTTCGTACGCTAAGATTAGGGATGCCGCGAATACCGGTATCCCCGAGTTTCGCGGATTATCCGGATCCACGAACCTCGCCAATAATCGCTATCCGCGCGGATATCTGCGGGTTACTATCGAGTGGGGTGTCTATGGAAAGCCTACGTGAAGCAGATCCACATGTTCACTTCGGATATTAAGTTGTAATTCACAACATGTGATACCTCTAAATGAAGTTATTTTTTAATAAACTTGTACTAACAAAATTTGGTTTGGAGGAACCTGCAACTCCGTAGCCATCCTTTTCCCACGTTTCGCTCATAACAGTATTTTTTCGCCCATAATAGTGGACGTCTTCGCATCTGGCCTCTGTTGTTAAATTCATATTTCTTCTTTTGGACAGCACTTGATGATAAATCACCAAAACTTTCTCTGAGAAGATGTGATTGAAGGAGGGATGAAAGAAAATACAATCTGGATTCTGGAAATTGGTTTGAGAGCTTTTTATAATGAAGTTCAACGTAAAAATCGATTTGCCAACCACCGAGATGCAATGAGAATTTTGTCTTCCTCGCTTTTCAATTTGATAAAAACTACACACTCAAATATTTATGTCGGGAAAGATAAAAGCTTCACTCTTTTATTTCAGAACACAACGCAATATACTCATTAAATTAAATTGTCAAAGTTTTACTGTATAATAAACAAACTAAAAGTGAGATCTATGGCAAGGATAAATCGCAAGTAAAAGATTTACAAGACAGTTCATAGCCGATTCCCCGTTCTCTTAAACAAGATGTTAAAGTGTTCAAGGTGAAAATGAAATACACGTTTACAGTGTGGCTCATATCCTTTCGATCTCCCCAACAGCCCAAGCAAGGAATGGCTGGGATTTCAAAGAGAATCTTTAGAGAATCTACGTAGGCAGCTGTTCCGCTTTAATGTCTGATGGACGTCGTACGTAGTAGAGCTGACGAGCGACTAAGTAGAATTTGGTATGGAATGGTCCAAAAATATCAATCGAAGTCGAGCAGTGTACCTATATTTATGTTTATAATTAGAATAATAATTTAATTCTTCCGCGCTGGCATTTTAAACTGAAAATGTAATCATTTTAGAAAAGTTTTTACAAGTACAATTTACCCTGAATTCCGTTTTAGCCTTTACAACTGTGTAGGAATTATATTTATACTTTCCTTTATTGTTTGAAGCCTACAATTTCGCTTTGATCTGACTGTAGTTTAGTTAATCATGGAAAATGAAAATATGGTGTTCTTTTCTAAAATTTTTAAAATGAATTTTGAAAACATGTTCTTCATGTTGTTTCAAAAATGCTCCGCATTGATCTTCCTTCATGAAATTGATGTTCTTCAGTAATCTCGACAGTCAGTAACAACGTAGTATGCTTAAACTGTGCTGAAAGGGTAGTGTTTTGTCATAAAGTCTTGAAAATGGCTTCTGAAAATAATGTTAGCCGCTTTGTTTTAAAACGGACCGAATCGAGCTGGTACGACAAGAAAACGTGTTGATAGTTGAATTAAGAAAATGTCCATTATCGAACAGAACAACTCTGTAGTGCTGCCATTAAGTTGTTACATTTTAATGCGGGAGTAAGTATCAAACGTATAGTTTAAGATTGCCCAAGAGAATGGAGCATTCATGAAACTGTGTGTGCTATTTCCAGCAAAAAAAGTCAAGTTGGTCAAATGCTTATGTATGTACGTATACTCAAATGCGTTATTAAAACAACTTGCGAGACGGAACGACAATTTTGTTTACCTAAAATCCATAGAATTGAAATATTATTCACTATATTAAGGTAAGATCTTAATATAGGTGAATGTTCGCAATGAATTGTAATAACGCCTAAGACAAACTTTGATTGAAATTGTGCAGGCAGCTCCTTATCATTTCTCTTTGTGGTTGATTCTTAATTTCCTGGATGATCGTGAGCCGCGCACAAATGTATGATTAGATCGTGATGTACGATAGTACCTTCGTTACAGACGTTCCCTCCAAAATTTCCTCGAAAATGACTTATTGGAAAATTTAACGTGTTGTTGACGTTTACGATTCCGGGGGCGCGTTGGAATTATTGAAGCGCTCTTGGCTTAATTTGAATTACATAGACGAGCCAATTGCGATAAGTAAATCGTTGTTTGTTTTGGAATACGAATTCATTTATTCCGGAAAAGTTGAGCAAAATTAATTTGGTAGAATTGTTTTGCTGTCACCTTTCTTAGAAAGTTGTCTGTATTTTGTATTATTACCAGTAAAATAAAATTATTTTTGTCAGCTAGGAGGTCAGTGCCTATTCTAAGTGGAAATAGTTAATGTATTGTAATAATTGTATGTAATAAGTAGTAAGAAAAAGTTCGGATTTAATTACTTTTGGATTTTATCAGATAGCTGTAGTGGAAGTACGTAGTGCTTTGAGTGCTCATTGTAGCGTACTAGTGTAACGAACACTCAGTGCTATTTTATTAAGATCGTTCGCTCAGGCAAATAGCTCAGGCAAACAATGTTTGGTATTGACTTTAAGTAGGTAGATAATGAGTTCTTTCTATCCGGTTCTTTCCAGAGTCGTTTATTCACTGAAGTTTTCTCCTACTACACTCGGCAGCCCTTCTATGGACCCAATGGAAAGCAAACACCATCTCTACCAAACAATATCGGGCGCCGCTTGACGGAGAGTGGTATAAATCACTATTTAGAAAATCAATATTGAAATAGGAATCTAAATTTTCGTGTTGGACACAAGAAGTTGTGCTAGTCCATAATGCAACTTCGAAGAAACTTTTACGGCGGCGAAAGTATGGGGCGCGTGGGAAGAAATCTTTCTTGAAAATATTCTACCAGAGAATCGCACATAGCCTATTATCAGATATATCTCGTTTTCTAGTTTTCTTCTACAACTGCACTACATTGCCAAAAGAATGGGCATTCCTGGGAACCCGGGTCGACCTGATACATATTTATGTACCGTGGTGCAGCTTATTTCTAAGATTCACAATAGTATATGTATGAAATAAGAATACAATTCACGGCAGGCGGCCGGCCCAGGCCCAGAAATATATGCATGTTAAGGGAACTTTATAGTTTTCTCTGTCTTACGATTAATAATAAAGTTGGAACTGATTCACACATGAGGACGTGAGGATTAGTATCATATACTACGGAGACTTGCACTGTACTGTAGGATTGGAATCGGACTCGGAAAAGATTTCGGAACGAATGAAAAGCCCGAAACAACTTCCGGTGTCAGATTTCCGGATACCGCGTCCCGAGAGGAGAGGAAATTGTTGTTAGGCGTGTATGGAGAAACTTTAGATCTGAGTCGTAAATCGCGTCAAATTTTGCAGTAGAGAATTTCCAGTGGAAATTGGCCGTCTTGCCATAATAAGACATTTTATTCCTTCTGTGTGTGGGATTTTAAATCCTTATAGAGTTCGGCTCGCAAAGTACCGCAGTTTTCTTTGTGAGTCTTATCCATGTTAAATATAAACGGTAATTCGAAAGAAATTAAAATTATTATCTGCAAAAATAATTCAAGAGAAATGATAGAATGCCACTAATTCCTTTTGTGTTCTCGTATATTATTGGAGAACTTATAATCAGGTTGTGTCCTACTATTGTTTGGTCGTGACTTAAAAAAAAACTTAAACCAGAAAATATAAAGCTTGCTGATGAACGACGAAGCGTTGGCGTTTGGTCGAAGAATCTTATAGAGTAATTCGTAATTCCCAGCTACCTGACCTTACTGAAAGTTATTAATATGTCGCGGTCAATTCAATATCATGTCAACCACTTATTAAATAAAATTTGTTAAGGATGTATTAAGTTTACGTACGTATGACATCAACAGTGGAATGTGCTTATATTGTCAAGTGGATTGAACTCGGCTCAATAACTGTCTATTCTATAAAGTTTGCAAAGGTTACTGGAGACTGGAAGGGTTAATTCTGGACAAAAAAAAAGTGAAAAATGATTTCTTGAGTCAAGATTCCAGTTCTTATGTACTTATTATTATTATAGATACAACAATGTGCACATGTTTGTGATGGATTTCTGTTATATCTGATTTCCGATATATCTGAATCGCTCCAGATATAAAATCTCAGCAAGTTGAAAACTGCAAGCATTAATATTGATGATGTGTTTTGACATGTGATGAACCCACCTTAGCCACCCGTGCAGAAAAATAAATGAATGAAATACAATTAGAAAGAGAAAAATGGAGAAGAAATAATAAAAATAAAAAGTTGCACTCATCAACACACATCAACACACATCAAATACAAAAAATCTCATCCAAGCCTTTTTCAGACGGCAGAGTTCCCAAAACGGCGGCAACATTTCCTCGCTGAATAGCAATACTCATCCTCTGTATAAGAAATTGCTCGGCTCGTATTTCACCAGTCAC
>JAQFYE010000519.1:0-34325 GCA_034694305.1 Protaphorura glebata
ATACGCGATGGCCGCCCGAACGACCCATTCGGGCTCCCTCGCTAGCTTGAAGGGAGGGCTCAGTGGCTGTTCGGGCGGACATCGCGTATTGCAGCCAAAGCGAACGTACGGTATGCATAAAATCACTATTCATACTAGGGAGGTATACAGGATCGACAAGATACATTAGTGGTTAGTAGAATGGCGATTTTCAGAAAACACGAGTTCGGCTGTACTAAAGGTCTAGTGACCTTTAGACACTAGGTGAAGCGGGTAGGTTAATATTTTCGAACAACCCTGTAGAATCTACTGTTGTTTTGCTAATAACTCTTCTTTTATGGGAGAACATGGAGCTGAAATCTACATTTCGTTCCAAACCTACCTCGTGCAAGTGGGTTTAGACCAAAATCTGTGCTTACCTGTAATTTAAACCCTGTGTTTAAAATGCACACCTAGACCTGTAAACTAAGCTAATGCTATTTTGCAAAATACGTATTTGCTTAGAGTGATTTACCAGAAACACCCGGTTTAGAATATAAATACAGCGAAACAAATTAGCTGTGATATTATTTTACAATTTAGGTGGACGCAACCAGTTCTTACAATAATCGTGGCTCCCGTATGCTACATATGCTAAACTGGTCAAGAGATTGGGTACGAAAAGCTTACAGAAAGAATTTCCCCGTTGTCTAAATCGTTCTTGTTATTTAGATAAAATTGATAACGACTTATTGGCTCTGACGATCAAAGTTCACAAATTGGAAGAACACAGACCAACAGTGGAAAAGTATAAAATTAATAGAATGGAAACATCAATCGAACAATTGGAACATACAAACTCTGTTTGGACAACTTCCGAGCTGTAGAGGAGGCTTTCACTGAATTGAGAAAAAAATATATCATTTCAAAACCAACTATTAGAATTCTATAATTTGTTCGAGAAAAGGGACCAATTTACAACGTTCAAAAATGTATAAAATATGTTAACAACATGTATAGTGTTGAATTGTCCACTATTTAAATTTTAATCACGCTAAGACAGGTCCGGAAAATGTAAATGAAAATATTCAAGTCGAATTCCGTTTAGCATTTGCGAATGTGTTTAATTTCAGTTTTCTACTAAGTCTGGACAGGACTTTCAAGAATCTGGTTGTGGTGATTCGAGACATTATTTCAGAACATAGATTGAACAAAATTGACCTTTTCTCTGTTTCGAACGCCCTGGGGCGACCAATGACGCAATAAAACAATAGAAATCAAAAAAATTAATTATTGCCTAGACTAATCCGGTTCAATTCTTTTGGTACTCCAACTGTTTAGCCAAGCTGAAGATTAAAATGAAATGTACATTTCGTAGAGATTAGAGAATTCCACATTTCTACGTTTAGAGAGCTCCAAGCAGTCAAACTTTCCAACTCCAACAGAAGCGGGGGTGTAATTGTGGTCCCATCCTCCCATCCATCCTTTTGAGTATCTACAGACGTTTTGGATTCAAAATGTTTGGTAAAAAAATATGAAAAAGGGTTCGGCTCTCGGAAAGGGGAGAGGCATGGCTTGCCTTTGATCAAACCATGAACGGAGTCCTTAGAAAAGGCTTCAGTGTTCAAATGGCCACCGCAATTAACCTGTCTGTTTGTCATGCGTAGGGAATACCGGTACAGGTCAACGTAGTAAGTGTCGGTTCCTTTCTACGACGACTGGGTAATAGCACGGTAATTAATCCTCAGAGATTCTATGGTCTACGGGGCCTCTAGAGTAACTTCTCTAGAGAAGTCAGTTCGTTGATATCAATTCACGCCTACTACGCTACGAGCCAAGAACTTGTTTAGCTGAAAAAATGCAAATTTAACCTGAAGAGTTAAATGACTATAACAGTAACTTCTTTATGTGAAGTGTGACAGTCCTTCATTTGGGAAGTCAGAAAGGCTATATTCCTTCGGGTCTCGTATTCTAGTCAGTCGGCCACTTCCCAAGTCCTTGTACGACTCGGTCTTCCCAGGGTACTTGGTCCTCCCAGATTTTGGTCTATGAGTCCTCTGGAGTAACTTCTCTAGAGAACAGCCCCCTCATTGTTATCAATTAAATGACACTAACTGTAAATTTAACCATTACAGTAACTGTAATTTAAACCTTAGGGTGGACCAGAATCATAATTGTGGTCCACCCTGTAGACTCATTGAGAGTGTTGGATTGAAGATCCCCGGAGTGAGTTTCCTCGTGACTGACGTGTGCGCGGTTTGATTTGAATTCTTGTCTTTTCCCTTGGTCTTTTTGCTTGATTTTTGAGGTGTGTTGTGAATTTGTGGGTGACTGAAGTGAAGATCGAGAATCGAGAGTCCAAGTGGAGAGAGAGTGCTCCCAGTCAGTCACTTTGGCCCTTTCTTTCTTGCCCCACAAAAATCAACTCATTACGAAATTAGTTTTAAGTCAAGTTACGACAACAACCACAACAAAAGAACGGACGGACGGACGGAGGACGCGTGCCAATTTAACATTCACCAGTACTTTTTGCCCTCATTCAATCCATTTCAACGAAAGAAGACGAGTCAAAGGAGAAGGACCTAATGATTGACCAATTTTGAACGCTAGACGACGTCATCACTCTGCTTGGTCATCTTCCACTTTATTTTTGGAAATTTGTAAGCTTATGATTACGCCACGCATGGACGCACTGTGTTAATTATCCACTGACTGATTTGATTCTCCGGACGCTGGACAGGACAATAAGATTGGAATTCTTTGATTGAGATTGATCCAAAATTTCCAGAATATTGATATTACATTGTGGCAACCATGGGTAAGTTTATTCAGTTTCTTAAATTTAAGCATTCAATATTAACAAAAAATTAACGTATGGGTACTTGCCTACAGTCAGTTCAATTTTGTTCAAGCTTATTTATCGTAGTGAAACAATGTTATTGGTTATGGTTGGTTAAGTTTAAGTTGGTTGGTCAGACACAAATAGAGATGTATGGAATATTTTGTTATTGTTCTGCAAACTGGCACCGACTACCTGGGTATGAATCCGTCAGGCATGGGCTTAAATTTCGGACACGGACACATGTAAATAGAAATTCCGTTTGAGAGATTTGGCCAATTGAATATTTGGCTAGCGTTAACATCTACGTACTGTGACTATTGATATTAAATGATATTTCTCTCTCAATCGGAAGGGAATTTCTATGGGCAAACCTGTCCCTTAAAGGGTTCAGACTCAGATCAAGAGCCAGGGATTCGGTCGACTGAAACCGAATATTCGGTACATTCACATAAAAACAGGACTATTGTGATTTTATTATCTAAATATCGGAAATCCTAGACCCCACAAGGGAATATTAGTAGAGGTATTACGGTCTAAACCGTTGAATGAGTAACATTTAAATCCCTGGCCTGAACCCATGGGTTTAGAAATGTCCAGGGATTTTGAAACCAGAGTTGGGACAGTCTGCTTATCTTGAAAACCCACACTTTAAAATCGCTTACACCAGCCTTGTACTTTCGATAATCATAGTAAATCTTTAAACATTGTAGATAAGGTAATGAACATTGCCGATGAGTTATCGACAACTCGGGCTCTGTAAAATGTAAAAGATAAAGTTATACTTGAGCATTTCTTGGAAAGTCATCTTTTAACTTGTGGCTTTTTAAAAACAATTTTGTTTTTATTGGAAATCTTTCATTATTCATTCACAATCGCCTTCTCCATTAATCAGTGTCTGGTTTCAGTGAGTGAATAAATTTTATGAAATGTAAATGTCTTGAGAACATTTAAAATTTGAAGGCGTAGGATCGATTCGATACATCGCTCAGTTTACTATTTAATTTAACATTATGCATAATTTTTCATTTCGCCCCACGAAATATGAATTGCTTGCTAGTTACCAATTTAGTTTTATGCGTACAGACTTATGTTTTGTGTACTTTCCGTTTGATTCGATTTTGATTTTAAACCAAAATTATAGGATGCATTAATTTAGTGACCGACTGTTAAATGAGGAGTTTAACATTGAACTCTTATTTGTCCATTACAATTTTTTTAAGGTTTACTTCTAAACATAAACGTAAAACCATTGAACCGGGCGTTTTTAGTCCATGTACTTATTTAGATTTGAGGATGAGAATAGTATGATTTTCTGTCGAGTAGTATTGGTTGTCATTGTCAGACACTGCGTGACGGCTATGCAATGAGGGCCAACTCAACTCGTACGTTTATCTCAATTATATTTTATCGTCTGAAAATTTCCGGTGTTATTATCCTTTTACAAACAAATGAAATGCATTGACTTTCCAACAATCTAATGAGAGTTATAAGACCCAGAACGGAACTTGTGTAGCATATATAGTCTACATCCAAAATCCCAACAAGTGCAAATACAGCCTTGCCTTGGAAATGAATCACTTTTATTTGTATATCTCAAGTGAACCGTATAGTATAGTAATATGGAGGTCCGTAAATAAATTAAGCAAAATAAGCTAGAACCATCTTAATAATAGGTCCAATTTTGACATATATGAAATATGTTGTACCTACAGTTAAGTATAAGTTTAAGAATTAATTAGCTAACTTCGGATTAAATTTTGTTCACGTATAATACTTTAATTAATGACTTTTGTATTTTCTCAGAGTGTCGAGTGGAGTTTGATTACGAGGCTCAGGAATCGGATGAATTGGATTTAAAGAAAGGTGATCTTATCACAAATGTTGTCACAAAGATGGATGGATGGTGGGAGGGGACATTGAGTGCCACTGGGAAACGCGGCATGTTTCCTGATAATTTTGTAAAGGTTGTAACATCACACTCAAGTTCTTCTGGAGATGAAGTTCAGAGCTCGGGCGATGCTGTTCAGTTGCGAAAGAAGTCTGGGACCAATTTAACCCATGTTCGGTGGGTGACACTTGGTTTCGTAGCCAATTATTTAATATCTAGTTTAATATGCTGTAGTCAATAATCTAATTTTGATAAAACTTTCCTGATGGGAAACGTAGAATAGATAATAACAGTCATCAGTAGAATAGGTATTATTTACGATATAAATTGGAGACTTGGAGAAACATGACAACGTCGGTAACTTTCGGCTTCTCGGTTCAATTATAAAGTTTAGAATTAATCAGTGCTTTTCTATAATAGAAGGCTGAGATACCAGTTCATTTCATTGCCAGTAACGGGACAGTAACGTAACATCACTGTTACTTGGCTTTATTCATAATGTCATAATTGCCAGAGACTTAGGAAGTCGAGCGCTGCACCCCAGGGAAATGAAATCGACAACTTATCATAAGACATCGATCGTATAATTTATTAATCGATGCAAAATAGCTTTAGTGAATTGCAATTTTGTTTATTTCAAATTTGTAGACGCCTCAAAGCCCTGTTCTCATACAGTCCAGAACAAGAGGACGAGTTGCATTTAGAAGTTGGCGATGAGGTAGATTTCATTGCTGAAGTTGAGGAAGGCTGGTGGAGAGGCCAATTGAAGGGTCGTACTGGAATATTTCCATCCAATTTTGTAACTGAGTTAGACACACCGACTCCAGCAGCCACGCTCAATGGAAACAAGGACATGTCAAAAGGGGAATACGGGAAGCAAAATGAACATAAGAATCACGGCAGTATCAACATCAAAGGTACGAACGACTTAAGTTTAGTTCCACTCAAGAATTTCATCACCAGTTCGCGTTACAGAAATAGTACTGGAACTCGAGTTCATTTGTTTTCTTATTTCAGTTCCGCCAGATGTGGTTCCCTCTGAAAAATCCATGCTTACTGCTAGTACTGAAGAGGAGCCTGCACCAAAGTTGCCACCAAAGCCTGGTAATTTTGTAGTTTTCACTTTTACTTCCACCATTTTCTATGATACCATGTGTTTTTGTTCATTTTAACTTAATTTGGGATTGCAAATTGACCCATGAGGAAAATCGTTAGGCCAGAAGTAGCAAGTATTTATTTCCTCTTTCTCATGTTCCGTTTCGTCTTCTCCATCTTTGAGTCCTTTGGACAGTGACATTCTTAATGTTTGACCAATATCAATTTACACCTCTTTACTCTTCATCTTTGTTAAACTTCCAAACTTTAATCCAATATCCTAACCACAACTTTCCTACCTTTCCTTTCCTGTCTTAGGTTATAAACAACCTGTCTCTTTCGTCCCAACCCACTACGACATTCAATCAGCCTTCATGTTTGGACCCATAAATGTCCATGAAGTTTCCTCGTCTGATGCTGACGAATCAATCCGTCCGAATTACAAGCCCAGACGTAGGGGTCCTGTCAGGAAATTAAATTCCCTGTCAACTCCGCCATCATCGACCTCTGGCTCTGGATCAGGACAATCTTCGGGGTATGAGAAAGAAGAAAATCTCAGCAGCGAAAATAATAATGACGGAAACAAGGAGTCCAGTTTACATTTCGTACTTGGTCATGAAGGTTTTCCTATTACTACTTCACCAACTTGTCCTGAATTTAAATTGCATTTGAATAAATTCCCTTCTCCGTCACCACATCATTTCTACACTTCAACACCAATCAAAAACCATGAGGATGGTGGAATGGGACTTTGTCGTGAGGCAATGAGTATGTCTAACATTGAATTTCTTCAGATGTCATACAGAAGAAAAGAAGCTCGAAGTGAACAATATATTAACAATGAATTCCTATTGTCGAAGGAGCAAGTTCGTACTCGTTGTCGTCGTCGTTTCTCGCTCTGGGATAGCAAAATATCAAGCCTTGCGACTATTCCAGAAATGGATGAATCTGGGGAGGATTGTGAATCATCTTATTAACGATAATAACCTTTACTAAGCCCTATCTCTATTGAAACCACGCCTTTCAAATTAATTTAATCCTTTATTTTAGACACCTCAACCTTCAAAAATATGCATGTATTCTTCTCAACAATCGGGTCATTTATTACGACAGTCTTCAAAATCAATCGTTACCTAATCAAATTGTTACCTTTTCACTCAGAATATTATTAAGTAAAGAATTTCCGCATCTGATCTTGCATTTTGTGTTTTCGAATTGGCATGATTCCACGAAGTATTCTAATTTAAGACGAGTCGTTCATTTTGAACTTAATTTTGTTACTACTTTGTAAGTTTGTTTGTTTGTAAGTTCCGCAGTTCCAGTTTACCAATTTCTATAATCTTTAGAGCATAATTGAGTCAGAGATATGCTAATATACTTATAGTATATTAGCATATCTCTGAATTGAGTGCCTACATGGAAGAACTGCCTAACTACCGGCCTGAAGGCCATGTAGTTAGACAGTTCTTCCATGTAGGCACTCAATTATGAGCATAATACTAGTTATAGCATATTAGTTAGTACTTACTTTTGGCTACTTTAAAATTAGGCCGATTTGACATTGTATTTCTTGCATTTGCAGCAAGTCGCTAGAAAAGCAAAAATATTTATTAGTTTAATCACTTGATCGCACGTGATGTGGTGGTTACTTTAAAGGAGTTTTCCTCAACTTAAGTAATTCCATATTATTAGGAATACATTCCATAGACCAATTAGGGAGCCGAACCATTTGCTTTTTTGAAAGATATAGCAGGGTATTTGACGATGCCTTACCTGTGAATTTAAATTAATCAGTGTAACAATTTTTAGTTCGTGAAACAGCCCGCTGCTTTTATCCATATCCTGCTCAAAATGATGACGAACTGAATTTGGAAGAAGGTGACATCGTATTAATTATCAGTAAAGACTGTGAAGACGAAGGATGGTGGAGAGGAGAACTTCGCGGGAAATCTGGAGTCTTCCCCGACAATTTTGTTCAAATTATATCACCAAATGAGCCTGTGCCAACTTCACCATTTCCTTCTTCCACGAACAGCACCGATCGACAACCTACTATGACAGCCTCAGAGCGTACATCCGGTAACGTATTGAAAAGTCAGTCCAAAATGTGCTTGCTAGTTTTAGAGCGTGTTCTGTGTTTCAGCTTTGCTACATTGCCATTAAATGTAGTCGTTACTGCAAAAGTAAGGCTATAAAGGTCTTATTTTTTTCGCTTGACTTAGCCTTAGAAAATTTTATATTGTTCAGTTTAAATTATTTCTAACATTGAACAGATGACCAATCGTCTGGGATCGCAAAGAAAAAGGAATTGCCGAGTCTAGTGGGAGGAACTAATACTATCACAATTACTGATGGTGGAGCAAAGAGCAAATTTTCATTTGACAAAGCCAAAGAAAAAGAAATCACTCCTGTGAAGAAAAACTCTTTTCATCGTAATTCCAGTGGAAAGGAGTCACCCATCGCTGGGCAACCTAACGCAAAGCCTTCTCCAGTTTCTTCCACAATAATACCTAACCAAAAAATTGAGATTTCAAAGGAGAAATCACTTTCCATAGAAGAACCAATTGTTGACTTCAACGGGGTGGAGCGAGGAGATAAACTGGTTCACTTAACTGCTAACCGAGTAAGGAATATTTTGAATTGGTTTGAGTTAGTCTTTAATACTGACTCTGAAGGGTTTGGGGATAACTGTCTAGTGCCGAGTTAGTTTTCAACGTCCTAAACCTCAGGTTTATAAGATAATTGTTATTTTTAAATTCTAGGCAAAGGCACCAAGACGTCGACCGCCGTCAACTGGCACTCCCAAAGATAATGTAAGGTCAATTTCAATCTTCGGTACCATAACTTCAGACCAATTTAATTTCCTGACAGTCGAAAAAACTAATATCACAGATTTTTAATCGTATACCCAAGTGAAGGTCGGAGTGAGACATGCTATTGTCAAATCAAATGAAATCCCTTATGCCCATGTGCATTGTTGAGATATATAATAATTAATGATTATTTAATAATTTCTCTCCTGCAGGATTCCAGTTTTTTGAACGGGTCTGCAACAAATTCATTTGAGGACACGGACAATAATACTTCATCACCAACAGCACATAGTACGCCTTTCAATTTGAGCCTCAAGAGTCCCACGACCAGCAGTGCCATAAACCCGCGTATGTCCGGTGGGAGCGATAGCCTTTCCCTAAAAGATACTTCGATTAATCCTTCTCCAGTCTCTGCTTCAGCTCAGCCGAAAGCTCCTTGGCTTGCAGAGTTAAGGAAAAATCAAGCCAAAAAGCAGCCACCAGTTGGTGGGACATCTTCAACTTCCATTTCTCCAGTCCCATCCTTACATCAACCAAAAGAGAAAGATTCTGGCAGCAATCCAACACCGCCAGTTTCCGCTGCTCGTACTCCGGCTCCACCACTTCCTGTCAAACCGACACTTCCACAAGTATCACCAGCTTCAACTATTGACAGAGCCCTTGCTCAGTCCCCAACTTCTCCAAATCCTTCACCCAGTTTGACAACCACTATCCAGAGCAGCACTACTAACATTTCATCGGCCACTACTGTTGTTACAAACAACTTGTCAAATGTTGCTTCAAGGTTTGGTGGGCAGAAACGAACTGTGACAACGATTAATCACACAAATGCAGGGACAGGAAATGGAAGTCCTGGTACGGGTGACGCTCCACAGCCAAATTTAGGTGGATCACCTGGACCAGAATGGGTTCCTTACGAAGAACATGCCAAATTGAAAGAAAAAGTTTCAAAACTTGAGGCTGAAATGGAAATGATGAAAAAGCAACTAAGATTACTCTCAGACAAAAATTTCAGCAATAGCACTGGGCATATTGTATAAGAATGAACTCCGACGGCTGCATTGCCCAAATTGTAACGTAAGTTGGAATGTGTTTAACGAATCGTTCCTTGATTCTTAATTTAAATTTATTTATGTTAGGATTTAGGAATGACAAAAGTGCAGCAGAAAACAAAAGGCTATAAATGTATTTAATTTGTCCCTTCCGGGCCAGACATTACATTTATGTACTCGATTTATTTTGTCGTGATTTAATTATTTGTTTCATTTGTGATTTTTTGAAAATAATGCTAATACTTATTCTTAGCGCAGTTAGCTTTTATGCTATGTCACGCGTGATCACGTAGAATTGGAAGAGGCTAAGAATTGGAATATCAATGTCAATGCACTTAACCCGATGATGATAGGGAAACAGTCTATAATTTTTGGTTTATTGAAAATATTGACTCGGGCCGTGATAAATATTTATTATTCATTCATTCCATTTGAACATATCCTTAATGCTGATGAGACAGAAGATACATATTGACTGTGTGGGACTTAATCATGTACCTTCTACTTCGATTAGATTTTAGTTAGAATGATATTGGATGATTCTTAAGTAGAAATGTGATTTAATTTGTTTCGTTTACGTGTACTTGGATCGAACTCGGGTTAAGTTTGTGTTGTGGATAAATTTAGGATTAGTTAGTTTAGTACTGTATGTATATCATTTTCGGTGATTCGTGATTTCCATTTGAGTTGATTTTGATTCGTTCAATCAACGACCTACTTAATTATGAATTCGTATTTCTTGGTTGTAATTTTATATTGTAACTAACCGGTAGTTTTACTACTAAGATTAAGAATATTTTGATTTCCTCCGAACTACTACTTCCTACATGTAAAGTGAACATCGATTTTTGCTCAGTATAATTAATTGTATTGTGGAATTGAGTTGTGAGAGTGTTTTGAATTTGCAATTTTCGGCACGTGGAGCAATATTGATTCACTTTTGGAAAAGGGATCAGTTACACAAATTAATAATTAATTTAATAGTTCGCCTAAGTAGTGCAAATACTTTCTATCTTCCTGGCCAGACAAAGAAATCTTGCCAATTAATGATTTCAATTTCCAGGTATTTGTACGTGTAATTCTGCAAGAATTTTTGAAAGTATTGATGATTTAAGGTTATATGTTTATTATACGATAATTATTATTTAAATTAAGGCTCATGTGAGTCGTGACGCGACATTTAAGACTTGATTTATATAACTTTGTGTATGGAGTATTTTATAATACCCATTACTGGAGATGATGCAAGGAACCAAAATGAATCAATAAATCAAGCATTACTATTTTGAACATTACATTTTTAATTGTTTCCATGTACCGAATGATTCATTGACGCGAAGACTGAGTGCTTGTAATAGTAATGATATTACTTACGAACGAAGTAATCGTAAGTACGTCGCTGCATTTGCTGACCCGTCGGGTTCAATAGACTTGAAAACGGCTTCATTGATATTTTCAATGTTTTAACCATTTCAAAAATTGATGGTAACCAATTGCAAAAGTAGTTGCGATTTGTAATACAATTCCAGAGCTCTTTTGTTCTCACTACGTTCACTGTAAATACTTCCTCATTAGTTTTCTTTTTAAATACTTCGTTTTTCTTCATTAGTACAGCTCCAGAAAACTTTTGAGTGACTTTCTTCAAAGTATTGATAGTTTCTTCTAGAATTTATACCTACGTCGTTGCACATTTTACGACAAGTTGGCCTAAAATTTAAAATTTATAAAGTCATTTCAAAACCAGGAAGAAGAAGTATCTTAAGAACCAATTGTACTTGAATGTGTGAAACAGAAGTTCAAAACTGAAGACGAACCTGCCGTTTTATATTTATTTTATTAATTCTCTTATCGCTAGTATTAAGAAGTTTATGAAGACACGGGAGACAGTAGGAAGGGTGGAACATCTTGTCAGAATTGTTGAAATAAATCTCTAATATTTTGAAGTTTATTCTTGAAAGTGACTTCTTATCGTACAAACTATCTTCTATAATTAGGAGCGACTGAAACTCGGAAACTTCTAAATCTGCTGCGATGGACTGGCGTGAACTTGTGTTCGTGGAAAGTCGTTTCTTTTGGGAAAGTCGTGGCTGTAGTACAAACGGTAAAAGGAACGCACGTTGGCCGTATAAAATATGCACATTGTTTAATGACGCCCAAATTCTTAAACGAAGCAGGTATCGTTCAAAGTTTCGTTCCGAGTCTTGTAATTTTAGTGTAATCTAAAACGAAACCTGTCCCATGCGTCCGTTTTCGGCTGACCAAAATGTAGTCTTGTTTCTACAGGTAGTTCGCACTTACAGCACAGGGTAAAACATGGCGCAGGATAAAGTTGGAGCCTATGCCTAAGGTCGGTTTTTGGCAGGCACAGATTTCACTAGGTTTGTCAAAATACCTGATTTCAAGAATCCGAACAAATCATATCATAAGCACTATTGACTATCTGATCCAATCCTGCCTAACTCTTCCGAAATACGCCTAAACCTGAAACTTGTGTTGACTAATCTGCTGAGAGAGCCCTATATCGACCTATTCCATTTTATACCTTCTATAAGTTGCGACCACCCGTACCACACGACCGACATGCCGACATTATATATATCTGTCAACTAATCCAAGTCGCCGGGTTCATATTTTACTGTAGCAAGAATCATCTCAAGTCACACGTTCGCCTGAAAACTGTTAAAATTTGACCCAAATTCCCTGCATCCCAGAATGGAAAGGGTTAAACAGTTAAGGGATTAACATGCTCTATATTCAACTCGAATACGAGATTGTGAAACTGACAAGGATACCTCTGTCATTGTGAAAGTCAGAAGTGTCAAGTGCCCTGGATATTATTAGTAATAGTACGAATGCCTCGTGAACTCACAATTATCCAATAATCCCGGTTTTGTAAAGGATTTAGGAGTACGCTCGGGAGAGCGCAGTTGGAATATTTAAAAAAACTTCTAACAGTGAGTGAACCTGAGTGAATCTGTCTACGGTCTTATCTGTGTAATGAGTACCGCAATTGGTATTCCGCCTCAGATTTATTTTTGAGTCGAAATAGCTTTTACGTCAAAAGTGGTTTCCTTGTGCGCTATAATTGGCCTCGCTAAATGGAAGTGGACGAATTTCCTGCTGACCAGGAATCCGGAAGCGGAATTAACGGGTTTTCCCACAGGTAGGTATGTTACATTAATGTAAGTCACCTATTTATAAATTGGTTTGGGCCGAGTTCATAAAGGGATCCAAACAAGGAAAGTGTGTCCAGTTTTTCCGAGACATCTTCCGAACTCACTTCCAGTTTCTTTCAGAGATTAATTCTTAACATGTATCGTTCATACCTTATCATATTCGTCGTAAGTCAATCAATAAACGAATATTAGAAGTTACAAATAATCTAAACAAGATATTTGGGTTTAATTAAATAAGAAATCTAACGGTACTAAAAATATTATTAATTTGTTTAACATTTTCTTGTACATTTCAGGCAACCCAATTGTTCTGTAGATACTCGGTGGCATCAGCAGAATATGTGGTAAGTGCCTTCAAAAAGGAATTCTAACTTACGTTATTTTGTTTTTGTATCAGGTTAACTTTTGGTTCGTCATTTCAAATGTGTCATAGGCCCAAAAACTAATTTCAAAAAATATAATATGAAAACTGTGTAGTAATATTTTGGCGTAAGCTAAACCAGGCACCTAAGATTTTCTCGGAAAATGTCAGTTTAAAGGTAGATCGCAGAGTTTTTTATTCAATATCACTTTGGAGTACTATCCTGGTTGTTGGAAGCGTAGGCATAAGTACTGATGCGGACCGGTTGGCGCTTAGCACTCAAGATATCTCTTTATCTAAATGGCTAGTTTATTAAATAGTATTCCCACCTAGAAAATTTGTTCCAGTGCTGGAAGACAGGTACCGCGATAAGGGCGTAATAAGGAATCAGAAAATAAATAGTTTTATCTGCACTTCTGCACTGTTACAACTTCATATTCGTGATCAGGACACTGAATGCGTGAAAGCCGATTTTAACTTCAGAATTGAGTGATGCTAATAATTGTAAAAATTAATAGTTTCCGATTTTCTTAACGCGTGTTATCGGGAAAAATGGAAATGTTAATGCCAAATTTGAAAACAATTATGAAATTCTGTGTGGAAAACAATTTTACAATTATGTCTGCCTGACACCACTTGATACGATAAGTATATTTAGTATTGAATCGTTTTGAAATAAGAGAATTCAAATGAAAGCGAACTGCGAGTACGATCTAAATGCAAATGAAAAATCAAATTCATCAGTAATTGAAGTGTTGACTTGGATTCTTTGTACACGTCTGTTTAAACGATGTAAAAAGCTTCTTAGGGGGCGATTTTGGTCATAATTTAAAATACCCGAAGAAAAGAAGTCCGGTCAACATATTCGCTGTCACATGAAAAGTGAATTCATAAAATGAAAATATTCTTTACAAAATGTACACTGTTGTATCTTCTAAGACAATAATTTCTTTCAGACATCAAAATACGTATTGGTTTTTGTAAATTTTAGATTTATGTTCTAGCCTAGGACAAACATCTTTGAGTACTTCAAAAATATTGATCTTTTGGAATTTTTGAGAATTATTGACCTTTCATTTATTTTGTATATTGTAGCATTTAACTGAAACATGAATCGGGTTTCAAATCGATCAATACATAAATACGACGAATATTTTTATTTACTTACATTTTGTTTAACGCTTGGATATGTGATGTTAACAAATCGTCTGTCATTAATTGCAAACCAGCCTGTACGTCAGAGTTGTATTTCTGCGACCCTGCATTTTCATTTCCGGTGAAAGAGACGTATGGAATAGTATATTATCGTCGAAGTAGGAATCGTAACGAAAAATTCTTATTTTGCTCCAATTTAGCTAAAGTAGTTGATTGTTATTTTTACACGCATTTACAATTTTTCTAGTCTCATTTGTAGGGTTAACATTACTAAAAATACCATTTTAAATGCGCAAAGTGGAAAATGAGTTCTTCTAATATCTGAGGTTTAAAACCTGTTCTATATTCAAAAAATGGATCTATTGCAGGTTCAAATCTACTTGCTAGGATCTTACAAAAACATACCCAAATCTACTTGCTAATCGGATTTCTCTCACTATTTATGACCAGATTGCTCTTAACTCACGTTAATCCTTCTATTTATATCTTCGTAGGTCCCCATACTCCGAGACCCTTCACCTGTCCAATCGCCAGACCTGGAAGTGATTAGTCAACCGGAAACCAAAATAAATACCCCAGTTTCACTACCCCAGAATACCGTAGACACAAAAGATGATTTGAAAACAAAAGTAACTGGTTCAAGCTCCGTTACGGTTACACTTCCCGAAATAACTGGAGATGCAAAGGTAGCCGAAGAACAACAAACTAAAGCGGAAATTATCCCTTCTGAACCCAAACTTCCTGCCACAGACACATCGGAAAACCCAAGTTCAAAATTAATTGAAGCCTTAGTGATTTCAGACATTTCATCTAAAGTCGTCGAACCTGAGACCCAAGCCTCCGAAATTGTGGTCGTCAGTGTAGCACCCAATGAAATTGTACCCAAGGAATCATCCACTGTTAAAATTCCCACGAAGAAAACGAAAAATACAGAAGTCCCAGACGAGGTCATTGTCCACAGACCTTCCCATTCTAATACTCACGCACACACGCCGGGTCAAAATTCTCCGCATCCTCACGCACACTCGCCGGGTCAAAATTCTCCGCAATCCCACGCACACACACAGGGTCAAAATTCTCCGCACCCCCAAGTAGTCGCCTTAAGCCAACCCCAACCTAACAAAGGTCAATTTCACCAAATCTCTGCCATCCCACCGAACCCTTTGTCATCTCCTGCTAACGGTGGTACATTAATTTTGCCAAATTCTGGGGACGGTAAATTGGGTGGATACACTTATGGTGCTGGAAGTGGCTCGGCCGAAATTGCAGCTGATGATAAGGCCCAGGCTCAAATATTTGGTTGGGCAGAAGGTGGGAGTAACCTTTCACCAGAAATAACTGGAGCTGGAGGCCAATTCGGGGGTGGAGGAGGAGTGGCCTTAAATACTGATGTCGTCACAGCCTCACTAGGAGTGAGTGTAGGAGGTTCAACTGGACTTGGATTTGCAAAACCTTCTGGCGACCACGGTCATCAGGGTCATCAGGGTCACGAGGGTCCTGGTGTCAATATTTTTGGATTTCTTCAGCAACTCCCGGCTCAATTTTCATCACTAACGACCGCCGGAAGTGGCGGGTATGATAGATTACAAACTGTGGCCAAACCCGGCACTCCCGGAAGCGGAAGACCGGAGATTAATAAGGAGGATTCACCAAAACCCCCAACTGCAGCACCTACCGGGCTCTTCGGTCTTTTGACTCCTTTTAGTTCCTTGTCATCCGCCATTTTATCCGATGATGATCCAGAAGATTCTGGTAGTGCTGAGAGTGGTGAGAAACAGCAACCATTGTCGGAAGCTCCTTCACCATTCTTCGGAGGCTTCTTCCCCTCCACCGCATCTGGCGGTTTGATGGGTTTATTTAGACCATTGGAATCTTTGACCGGTTTGACTGAAGGAACGGTCACGATTTCTGGTGGAGCTAAAGTCACACCATTTCTGCCATTTCTGAACAAGCCGTTATGCCCAGAGGCCTTGGAGGTTTGCATTAACGCCTGTCATGATGTCGGGAAGCACGGAGGGGTTTTGGGTCACGGAAATAAATGTTTCTGTAGTTGCAGAGTACCGGTGAGTCATAGTTTTTTCGAATTTAGTGAATTCCGGTATTTGACATTTGGTAACTGTTAATGTTTAATCTTTGCAACCCACAAATCACATTCCCCCAGATTTTAGGCGGGATCTGTTATGGATAGATTTTTTATTCCTTATTTTCAATTATTAGCTTGTATACTTGGTTGATCAATTTTGTAACAAATTCCTCTCTATTTTTAGGAAAAGTTCTCTGGAGGAAACCTTTGCGATAATAAGTATACTTCACACTGCAACAAATTCTGCAAGACGAATCACATCCACAGTTATGAATCAGGACATTGTAATAGCGCCTCAGGACACTGTGAGTGCAAGTGCCCACTTGGAAAACCTTGCTTCGGCGGTGGAAGTGGAGAGCACTATGACACTATTTCATAGATTATTATTGGATTTCATAGATGAAAGTATTTATTTTGTATGAATGTGTGATTAAAATGATGGAGAATATTATATAAAATTGAATTGAATTGAATAAATTGAATTGATTTGAGTAAAAGGCGCATTCGAAAAGTACTTTCTTACGGGAATAAATATAACGATGTTTACACCATACATTAAATCAAGATTGTTTGAAATGTCAATCAAAATAATTAGTAAACAATGAAACAGTTAAAATTGTGTGCATATTGGTCCAGACTCCTTACGTTCAAGCATCAAACATTCGGAAAAATAAAGTACTCGTAGAAATAACTCTGCTTGAACTTCAAGTTTTCATAAGTAGCGTCCAGCAAGAACAAACGAATAATTTTAGAGCCAAACCTTCACTTCTGACTAGTTTAAGATCAAGTTTTCGTCATTTAGTGTCCAGGAAAATGTTTCCGATTTGCATTATATATCATAAACCGTTTCGTGCAGTTTCTGTACGTTTGAACTCATGCGAACATGTGTTGAGAAGTTGTGGTGCAATTCGGGAGCTTATCCTCCTCGCCTTCGTGTTTACAATATTTTATTCTAAAAGTGGAATATCAAACAAAAGAAGCATCTCAGCCGGTTTCACACCCCAGCGCTGAAAAGGAAAACAAATGGAGTGTGTCTCTTTTATCGTCTAGACTAGAGATGTAATAATTTGATGGAATAAGTACCCTTCTCCGAAACAACGAGTTAATTATAGAATAGAATCTTACAGTTGTGTTTATTCATTAAATTGCAACTTAAATGTAGGAAGCTGATATAACTATAGTCGAATATTCAACATCAGTTAGCGTTATTCTGATGGTACTGAAATCTTAAACAAAGATTAGATGATTCACATCTGATGATTCATTAAATATTTTAAAGCAGAATGTCTTAGAATGGATGAATAAAAATTGAGGGAATATTCTATATCACAAAACTAAAACTCATTAGATCTACTTACTGGATGACAGTCGTATGTAATCAGTAATTCACGATTTTTATTAGGTAATACATCGGGGAAGGCCAACTTTCCTTTTTGCTAAGAACAACATTCAAATTATGAAAATGGATCTAGACCATCTAAATGGACCTTTTGTCCTTTCAAGCATAGCAGCATTTAAGTCTCAGCAAAAGAGTCGTGCTATTATTTTAATCTTGTTCGCATTTCTCAAAGGATTTTCACTTCTGGCTCAATCACTTGCTAACGGTGACTGAATATGAGTATGAGTACTGCATGACTGATATTGTATGTTATATTCAATATAAGTTAAGTCTCCCTTCGGTAATTCACACACTCGAGTAAGCAAATTATCCCTGCAGAAGTGATCAATCAACTTTCTTGATTTATGCCTTCTTCGTTTCATATTATCCTGTTAGTAGAACGAGATGCCGAGCATGTTTCAAATGTACGAGTATGAAATCAAATGGAATTATTATTAGGACTTGAGCGTATTTTGCTAAAAGATTGATTAGAAGTGCTTCCTATTTCGATGTCGATAAAATTGAAATAACTGTATGGAATCCAAACAGTACACCGAACTAGTAAATTCCGATTATAGAAGAAGGAAACATCATCGTTTATTTTAGTTTCGTCCTAAATCAGAAATTCTTGTAGCCTTAATTGTAGACTCTACTTGTATTTTTCTTTTGACTAACTGTTTCATTTCGAGAAAACATCAAAATCCAATTTCAAATTTTGACTTGGTAGGCTGAAAGTATCCTCAGGTTTGTCCTTTGAGAAAGAATTTGAAATATCAGTAACAAAGCCGGAATTTGTGTATTTTTTTTAGTCTCTGTCTAGGTTCAGTCGAGTTTGACAGAACTGTCGCCGTTTCGTTTGATTGATTATTCCTATTTTCACATATTGTCGCAAGATGATTTTAACCTTTCACTGCGGGATGACCAGATACTTCGTCGTGTACATAAATGTTGGAGGATTCCAAAACTAATTCAGCCTTCCAGCCGTACTTTATATTCAATTAATACGACCTATCCATTTTAAATCTAAATGAAGACTAAAAATGTAAATTCAATTTTGTAAAAAGCTTCGAAATTAATAATATTCCTAATGCTCCTAATATGAAAATAAATACATTCCATTTTTATTTTTGAAACACATTCGGTCAGAAGTATATATAGTGAATGACAATCCAAAGAGTTCACTGGAAACATGGAAGGTGTGACAGAACTGTCGCCGTTTCTTTTGATTGATTATTCATTCTTTCCATATATTATTTTAGCAAAAGTCGTGTCTACCGTCTTGACGCCCGGCATGTGGCACGTGTATGTGTTCGGTGACAAAATACTTTCTACACCGATAGTCATAGTCATAGCTTCCTCATCATTAACAACCTCTACGTTTTAAACCCACTCAAACCATATGCAGAAATTTCTGTCATATTGCGATAGAACATAAGATTTCACTTGCATTTAATTTCAAAGATGAAATTATACGATGTTAGTAATTTGAATATAAAATTATCTAAATGAACTCGTAAATGTATCTCTCACTTTTAGTTGACAATATTTCAGCCATTCGGGGGTGTTGATACAAAAATTTTGTCAGTGCTATACTGTGTGTTGAATTTAGTACAAGTGTCTAATTTAAATTATTCCATTTAGGTTGTTGGAGGAGGTCACAATACATTTGCAATGAAGAATAGTACAGAAGATCGATGCCAGTAGATTAGTTTTGCAAACCATAATTACCGGAATGATCAAACTGTAGACTTGAAGCGAATATCTCAAATGCCGATTACGATGTTCGCAAAACCTCAATTTTGATAATCTTTCGACTGAGAAAATCTTGTCTAAACGTTTTACGATCTTCAATTTTGAAAGTAATTTTCAATGGTGTCTGTCTGACCTCCTTTAAATATGGACATTCCCAGTCATGTTTTTTTTCATTACTTGGAGTACCTTCCCTAGGACAAATGGAAACTAACCCACTCGTTACGAAACTGCGATGACTTTTGACAATGCACTATCGGCTGATGACAATCAAGGAAAGGAGTGTATTTTTAGATAATAGTGTGGAAGTGGAATACTTCCACAAAAATATTTTTGCCATTTATTTTCCGAGCAACATTCACGACTCGAGACCACCTTGTGTATTTTGTCATTTAATTTTCTCCAAATTTATTAAGTTTTCTAATTTATGATCCAGTTAATGTTCATGACAAGGTGGAATTCTGGAAATGCGAATTCTTCACGGTTGAATCATTTAGGAATTCTAGCCGTCAAAATCTAATTCTAATGTTATTGCCGGTGAACGTATCCAGACAAAATTATCATTCAGCTTGAAATACGAATTACAGTAAGCATTACGAATGCACGTTATTCTTTCACGCTGACACAAAGCAGATTAATTATAACAATTCATGCGGTTAGTCGGTTTTCTTTTGGTTCTTTTCTGACTCTCGACACAGTTGGTTGGATTAATGGAATTCCTGAAACAAATACTTGAGTGTTGGTTGGATGGGAATACTTCAACAGTCGTATTGTACTGTAATTTGGGCACGGTGTGCGTGTGGGATGTTTTCTCTCGGAATTACCGCAGCCGAACAGTCAAGAATTTTTAATTGGGACAAAGACTAATACTATGATTTACTCAGTTGGCAACATTCGTGGAATTCTTGCCAGAATAAGCAAGAAAATTGTATTTAGGACTCCCGGACTTGGATTGAAGATGTGAGGACTACTGACGAGTTCTGACACGGCAAAATATGCATTATTCGAATAAAACCGGTCGGTGATCTTTCCAACGTTAATTTTTATTAGGAAGGAAAAAATTAACGCCGCAATATTTCTCTCATCTACTTAATAATTAAGGCAACCAGAATTGAGAAAAAAATCCAACTGTACGATATTTTGACTTAACAAAAAAACGCCGAAATTCACAGCTTTGAGACAATAAATTATTGTAAGAGTCGGATGGGATCATTTGTAGAAAAACTGCAAAAATAACGTGTAAACTACTCAACCTGGTTGGGAATTGATCCCAACCAGAACGACCTACGTGTACTATATTTCTATCAACACAAAACACATGTGAGTGAAAATGAACTCCCAGAAGACGAAGAGGAAAAATCTTTGGCTATTAATTCAAAAATGCTAGAACCGTAACCGTAAGAATTTAAACTCTTCTCTATGAATTGAATAGGTAGTTTAGAAAATATTTGTCTCAACCCCACCCACCCATACTGGATTTCTTACCTGTCGTCATCTATCTTCCAAACAACTCCTCATTCTTAAGGATGTTACGAGTAGTATTTCAGAAGTCTGCTCTCACGCCCAAGCAAAAAAAAATTCTAACAAGGGAATCAACAGAGTTGTAAATTGTCTTAAACCATACATATTGTTTATTTCTTAATCATGTATCGTACATGGTTCAAATTCAAAGAAAATTTAGACAGGATTATCTTACATTCCAAACAAAACAATCGCCAGATAAAGCGGATAACTTGTTCCGAGAAGAAATGACGGAGTTCTTTAAAAACAAGAAGGTTGGGCAAAGAAATCATTCTGAAACTGAAACCTTGATTATCAGTGAGAGATCGGAAAGGCAATCCCATACAAATTGTTGGTGTCATTTATTGTTTTACATTCCAGACACCTTTTTGACTTGACCACCTTGTTCAATCCTTTAAAATCCGAATCTGAGAGTGTCAACTTGGATGCATACCCTGTTACTAGTAAAAAGTCTAGAACTCGATCTGCCGTCTAGCCTCCTAGGAGATTTTGAGAATGTCTGGTACAACGTGGATATAAGATCACTGTGTTTTTTGCCTACTTACTACTACTAGTAGTAGACTTCTTCATATCTAAACTTTTCTAACGTTGTTCGGAATGAGAGTTAAAAATAAAACCCGGTATTCAAGGAGGGCATCCAAACTTCTTAAAATAATCATTCAACTCTTTTCCTTTACGGAACTGCATGCGACCCAAGAAATCTCTCCAGTTTCTGTGTTCTACACAATCCGTATACAATAATGCAATTTTATTTCTTCGGTTCTATTAGCTGAACCATAAAAGTGCGAGTTGTCCGAATCCATTATTATCACCGCCAGACAGTCTGGCACCGTCAAATATAACATCAAAATCTCAAAAAATTGTTTTTAAAAAAGTGGGTGTACAATTTTTTTTATTTGTTTATTTAACGCCATAATCATTCAAGATTCAGGATTCTGAGTGTGTTGATTTTCTCATGTCACATGTGTGGATGTGTTGGAAGTCTGGATCTGAGATGACGACGACTGAGAAGGAGATAAGGTTTTTCTGGGATTTGAAAGTGTGAAAAATATGCGCAAATGAGATGGTAATGAATGGCACGTTATCTTCTGGCATTCATATTGTGCTGCCAAAAATTTCCAAAAAAAATCAAGAGTTCGAGACCTATGTGGGTGTACTACTGTGTACCGGAAGATAACCAACCACGTGTGAATAATTCGTGCAGCTGTAGTTGGATCTGACTTTGACTTCAAATTGGGCATGGAGAATGGGTGTGAAATTATTAATGGAGACGATTAAGCGGAACAAGGGATGCTTCATCAGAGTCATATGTTTATAACAAAATATGGCTTCTAGGAAAGGTAGAGCCCCCAGAGGGACTTCTGTCCGAAATCGTCCAGGAAGCACCAAAATTAATAGAGTTAGATCATATGAAGACCCAGAACGATATCTTCAAGAAACTGACGGAGATTATGAACCAGACCGCCCAACTCAGCTTAAGAATTGTTGCCGATCAGTGGCTACTTTTATGTGTACACAAGTTGGGGTTGGTGGGATCATTGTTGGCTATGCAATTGTTGGAGCTTTTGCATTCATATCTTTAGAGACAAATCCTAACTTGGGTGGGGATGATCCACTAAATAGTATGAACTATATACGCAATAAAACTGCCGAGAAATTGTATGCAGACTATAATGATTTTCAGTATCTTGGGACTGACTGGAATTATTCGACGAGTGTGACCTTAAGAGAATTTCAGGTTAAATTATTTTATTTTGGATTTATATTAATGTTTTGTATACTGTTGCAATAAGGTGAATTATACAGAAAAAGTTATACCAAGCCAGGGGTTCACTTCCAAGGAGTATCCTGGAATTCACCAAATCATTTTCCACGAAAATATATTATGCAAGGCCAAACCTTAGATTCACTTCTATTTCAAAATTGCAACAGTTTACAATTAGCTTATTGATTAATTACATCTAATAAACCGTCGCGACTGGGTTACATCCCGTGGAAATTTTGAGTCGTGGTAATATTACAGAGAGTGGTAGAGAGGTTGTCAATTGTGGTTGAGATGGTGTAACTAGTGATGAAATGGGAGTGCTTGAGAGGGAAAGTAAAAGGGTGTGGAGAGTGGTTGATTTGGTTAGTGGTAATTTAGAGTGATAGGGAGGTTGTAGAGTGTGGACAGTGGTAAGTTAGAGTGGTAGAGAGGTTGTAGAGGGTTTGACAGGATGTGGATTGTGGTACAGAGGTTGTAGGGAGTGACCGAGAGGTTGTAGAGAGTGGTCGAGAGGTTCTTGAGAGTGGTTGAGAGGATGTGGATAGTGGATAAGAAGGTGTGGACAGTGCTTGAGCCATCGGTTGTCTAAGTCAGTCGGCGACATCTCTCCGAAATTAGGAGGGCATATTTCTCCAACATTAGGATGGTGTATATCTCTAACACAAGTAATTGTGTTATTGAGGAAGCATTGCTGTTTAGTATACGTAATGAGAGAGTCCAATCTCTTAACGTTAGGAGGGCATGTCTCTTCAATATTGGGAGGGCATATCTCTCTAAAATTAGGAGGGCATATCTCTCTAACATTAGGAGGGCATATTTTTCTAACATTAGGAGGGCATATCTCTAGGAAGGCGTATCTGAAGGAAGACGTATCTCTCCAGCAATAAAAGGGCATATCTCTCCAACAATAGGAGGGCATATCTCTCCAACATTAGGAGGGCATTTCTCTCCAACATTGGGAGGGTATATCTCAAGGAGGGTATATCTCTCCAACATCAGGAGGGCGTATCTCTCCAACATCAAGAGGGCGTATCTCTCCAACATTAGGAGGGCATATCTCTCCAACATTAGGAGGGCATATCTCTCTAACATTACTTAGGTTATTGCATTATAGTGACAGACCCTGCGCTCATGGGTGTTTCAACTCTGGTTTGCTTTTAAATACAAGGAGATTAGAGCGAATTAGTACCAAAGGTATTTGAAACAATTTGCGATAGGATTGTTCTAAATACCGCGTTAGTCCGGTACTACTTCTAATTGCTTATGAATCCAATAAGCTTCAAGCAAATATTTATCCAGGACGCTCTCTCTTAAGTCTAACTGTAACATATTGGCTGACGCTGCAGGCGACAAAAATGGTACTAAGAACTATAGATATGAGTGCTAAATGGTTTAGCGCATCTTTGAAGTGAGGTTGTGTTAATGTGATAAAATTTATGAGAGGTGTGTGTGGAACGGACATTAGGATTTTTTAAGCCCTTTACAAGACTGTTTTCATGAGCTAATAATTAATGGTGTTATTTTGTGAAATTGACAGGATGCCGTTGTGAGTCACGTCAAGAAGGGCTACGACGGTCGAACTGTAGTACAAAAGTGGAATTTTCCAGCCGCTCTCATGTTCACACTCTCGATTTTCACGATGATCGGGTACGGGAATTTAGTGCCGCGGACTGATTGGGGAAAAGTCATAACGATTTGTTACGCTATTTTCGGCATTCCATTGTATGTCTTGTATTTCCTCAACATGGGTCGAGCGCTGGCCCGAATATTTAAGTGGATTTATATCAAACTTAGTAATTGTAATGTTGGTAAGTGTATTCCTTGATTATTAGGGTGAACCGGGTTAAAAGTCCCCACCTTTGGGGAACGTACAAAAAAAGACCAATCAATGAGCTGGATCAGGGCGGATCTATGCATTTGCATTACCGCGTGGGGACTTCTAGTACGTTTGCCCTTTAGTGGAGACTTTTTCGCATTTGCGATTTAGCCAAACAAACCTACGTTTTCGAACAGTCAAAATAAGAGTCATTGGGCCGAACACTGTTAAAAAAATTTCGAATGAAATTGGTAACACTTTTTTTACTCATTAATTTCTAGGTGGATCGAAACAATCTCCAGACGAAAATGGTTCTGAATTTCGAACACGTGGTTCAAGTGACGATACTGAGACTCTTGTTCCAAGTTCCGCCTCTGTCTATGTTCTGATCGGTTATATTGGCGTCGGAACGATTTTATTCTCGGAATGGGAAAACTGGAATTATCTGGACTCCGTCTATTTTTGTGTAACTAGTTTATGTAAAATAGGTTTAGGAGATTTTGTACCTGGGACTAAACTAGGAGGTGGTGGAACACAAGAAGGAAATCAAAAGAAATTAGTCATTAATTTTGTGTATCTTTTACTTGGACTTGGACTCGTGGCAATGTGTTATAATTTACTCAGGGAAGAAGTCCTCGCCAAAATGAAACAAATGAAAGCTGACCTTAAAGATTTTTTTGTTTACGTGCGACAAGAGTGTGACTGTTGTAGTAAAAATTAAAGTTCTTTAATCATTCATGTCTAGGAATAGGAAGTTTTTTCCCAATTTAAAAAATAAACATGGAAGTGCGTCAGTCAACTACAGTGCAAGTGCCAAAACATTCACCAGTTTACGTAAACAGAATCCATAAATCACAAAAGTGCTCGTTTACTACAGATATGTGCTATGTATCTACAAGTACGGTTCACTGGTTTTCAATCAAGTGTTGCTTTAAAATAAACATACCATTAACTCCAGTTTAAGGAAAACAAATCAATTTTCCAGTCTAACCCTCATAAACTTGTCTACTTTTTATGATTGTGAAAATTGTGTTCATTATGCAAAGTGAAATATTAAAGTTTCAAATCGGAGAGCATCAGTTTTCTCAAAATACATTTGACCTCGAGCTCAAAATTGATCTCAATATTTTACTGAAATCCTGTCTCTATATATGACTGGATAATTGAGTGCCTGCATGGAAGAACGTCTTATCTGCTGGGCTACTTCCATGCAGCCACTCAATTAGTCACATTTGCAAGATTCAGGCCAAAGAAAATACAAATTGAAAGGTCATTCCGTTACCATTACTTTTATTTTATCAAAGTCAAGGTGCTAAAAGCATGGAATATGATGACTTACATTTTTGTAGCTTTCAGGTGCTAATTAAGAAGGAATATAATCTTAGGTTAATTATATAATTAGGACTCCGCGCTAGTTTAGTGGATGCTACATTAGTTGAACAGTTAACTTTGAGCAGTCTTACCTTGGAAATGCACTTTATCCTAATTCATGAAAAGGTTGTCCGTTGTGGATGGAATATAAGACATTCGGACAGCATTCCTATGTGTAATGTGCATTACATTTTCGATCACGCACTAAAATTAAAATAAAAAACAGAATTCCTCTGTACAATTCAAGTCGGTCTAAATTCTTCAGGTGATGTCCGAAATGTTTAAATTGGCAACATGGCTTCAATTAAGGTTTTCTCCTCCAAGAATTTTTGCTAGTACTAAGGGTACTGCGAGTGGACACGTAACAAAATAAAACCGATAAAGTTTGACAAGGCATCACCGGCAAAAGTCAATTAAATTGTGTATTTCAAATGTAACCTGTTCCTGAGCACTTTGCTTTACGTACTCTTGAAATGGCATTTGCTGAAATTATGATTGCTAAAACTAAACGCAAGACATTATACTAAGGGTATTAGGGTTACTAGAATTGTACGGCAGACAATGAAGATCGGATTACGTAGAGTGAATGCATATCCGAAGGAAGTATGTAATAAGAAAACAAGCAAGCAAGTCATCAAATAAAATTATTCGAGAAAGAAAGCACTGAAATGAAATTTGTCATGCAGTGTTAAAAGTCATTATGAATTTATAATGATTGGGATGGCTATTTGACACTAATGTATAGTTGTGAGTTCATAACGGGATGATTGGTAAGGATGAATGTGATCTGAAACCATACATTTCGGAATCAAATACACAGACAAAAATTATATCTTCCTATAATACACAAAATATGGTTTTGAATCTGTCGTCTATCACTCATCAACGTTTGCTGGCCCTTTAATACTATAATTTGATGCAAATATAAAGTGTACCACCGCCATCGCATCACACTAGAAAAATCTGGCAGCATTTCAAAATTCGGAACATTTATATTATTTTGTTTGATTCATTCACTAGAATTATTTCGCTTACGTTATTGATTCGACTGATTATCATTCGTTCTAGCATGGATACTAGCTAGCTAGCTAGTTCTAGCTGGATACGTGACTGTCGATATCTGTTACAAAAGCCGAGAAAACTGGAACGATTTGTTGCATCTACGTTAGCGGAAAAAATATATTTTAGTTAACGCGCATCATTCTACAAAAGAGATTGAAGAATATCAGACTTTACTCGATCGAATTGGGTATGAAATAATTACACATAATTGAAACTGGAATATATGAGATTTATTTTAATTTCTTCATTAATTTCCTATTTTTGTAGTTTACGTACTGCTTGAAGTGATAACTAAATTAATGTCTACGCATGAATAGCCAAAGGTTAAATCCTCATCTTTCAAGATAATGATTCGGTCGAGGACATTGTTTACTCGTGAGGAAAACTGTAAGAGCAACGAACATATTCAAGAATAAATACTTGGATAATTTGTTTATCAGCTACACCGATTGTGTCAAAAATAATACCACACGCTTTGCCTTTGTAATGACAAACTAACGGTCGGCAGACAATATTTGTGCTAACTCCACAGAGAGGTTGGTGGACTAGATTTAATTACTAATATTATAAGTGTGGAGCATTTTAGCAATACAGACAGAAAGTGCATGACTCAGCTCACGGTCTACACAAAATCGTCCGAATCGGCACTCTTCTTTGGTTTACTTTTCTCCAGTAACCACAAACATTATTTTATGCATGCCTAACCAATAAAAGTCATTGTTCCTTGACGTCATCATTAAGAAAGGTAAACAACTTTGCTCACAAACCTTTTGTATTGCGAGGCTTGCTATTCATACAGAGTAAGGAAAAGTCTCTGCTTTTGTTATCCGGAGTGGAGAATGGAAATAAAATAAAAAGTTATAAAAAGAAAAATATTACTCATCCTATTCTATTAATATGTGTCTATGAATATTTACATTTCCTAGTCCAGGCAAAATGCTGACGCAGTCTGAACTCTCTGAACCGCATCCTGTCATGACTCATTTTTATAAAACTCCGAATTATAAATAAAAAATAGAAAAAGCTGTCAACCAGAAAGGGTACTACATTTTACTGTATTCATGTTTCATGATTTCCAAGACGAAAATCTACTAGAAATCATCACTTGAGACGATTTTACAAAACGAATGAAAGATGACAAGTTCAAGACTTGAACTAAATAGTTTCCGTAATATTTTGTACCAAACCGTTAGCTGTAATTATTTGATTATAACAACTATTTCTAGTAATTACTATTTGATATTACGAATTGATTTATAATATCAAAACATTTTGGATAAGCGTAATGTAATGTAACATCATGCGATCGCACATTATTGCCATCCGTGACTTGCGAACCAAACTTTTAAATGTATTAATTTTTGGAATATTTCATACCTTCATTCAAGACCGAATTCATTTGCCCTCTCCGTCAATATAAAAACGGTTAATTCTAATTCTATATTCAGGATGTTCCATAGCCAAAACATTTCAGTATAATAAAAAAATTCAAATTCATTTACATTGGACACTAATCCAAAAAAACACGCTGTAAATGAACACAATCCATTAAATAGTATTACCACTAGGTCAGTGCATTTTGGGAGGGGTTAACTTATAGTTGGAAAGGAAACATTTTTAGTATCATACCTCCAATAGACAAAATTACTCCACATACAAAGAGATAAAGCAGAGTCCATTGATTATTATGCAATTTCTGACCTATATGACTGAGCACATGACATGTTCATAATGAAAGACATGTTTTGGGTCAGAAACTTGTAAGGTCAGGTCATTTGACCAAAATTAAGGGTTTTGATTTCCATATTATGAGTTTCAACTTCATAAGAGTATTTCATACTCGGATAGTAAACCCGTGAAATTAGAAGTTAGCTTCCTTGGTGTATGTTGGTTTCACAGCAGCTGCACCCGAATGTCGTGGACAGATAGAGTGAAATATATATTTAGTATAAAATTGTATCCATGATTTTGTTGACAATTCAAATTCTTACTAAAACGTTCAGTCAATTTGTAGGAAATGATTTGATACTACATTTTCCAACTCTTCATAAACTTACATTTTACTGTACATGACAATTCAACTTTTCCGTCCACCCTGATGTACGCGAAATTTTGGTCAAACATAATAGCAAGACGACTCATTCATGTTCAATTATCTGCAAAATAACTTCGTCAGCTTTTTTCGAACATCTTGGGTTTGGGTTGGGCTTGGGTTTTAGAAGGTTGCGTTGAACAGAATTGTATTAAATAAAACGAAATTAATGTATGCATGTTTATAAGCCTTTTCTGTCGAGTAGACGTCTGGACGGACAAATATTTTTTTTGTAAGCAAACGAGATAAACAATTACTCGGGTTTAGAATACAATCATTTGACGGCGAAGGAAAATTGAACGGACACAAGATATCCCTGCTCCCTATACATACACAATTGTCTCTCTTATTTTCCCATTTATGTTTATTTACTGTAGATAAAGTTCACAAAGAAATTAAACATTAGACTGACATTCATCCAATTAACTTACGAGCTTATTCCAAAGAATTATTATCAAATGTTGCCTTCGTATCACCGTCTCACACATCTCAAATCACAAGAAACCTTCGACGAATCGTTTTTTTTTGTCAGGAGATACGAGGACTATCCACTTGTTAACGCAGCTAACACAACAACAGATATGATATTAGCTAACAAAATTATATGTTACAGTTAAGATTGAAATCCAAAATATGATTTGAATTCGGAAGCGATGTCAGGTTTCTGTGGCATTGTGGTCATAAAGGCTCAGTTGTCTAGTTCTCTCGCTATGTGGGGAATTTGATCTCACGAGCAGGCAGGATTTGGTTAAGGCTTGGATTTACTTATGTTTGTTTTTCACCTTAGTAATGCCGAATTAGCCGAATTTAACGTTGTTGTCCATTCTCATAAGTGCGCGGATTTATTGTATTTTACGAAAAACTTGAATTAATCCGATGTCAGGATTTTTGAAACTGAATTTCATAGCAGGTACTAAGTTTACTATATAATCAGTGACCAAGAAAAGTCCAAGCATATACCTTGCGAAAGACTCCATTCAAGTTGTCAAATGAAAGTAATATTATAATACTAACTTAACAAACCTGTCATTAATGCGTCCCAGTCGGTTCCTGAAAATTTGTATAAGAAATATAGCAAGTTTGGCAAGCCCTGATTGTTCATTAGGAGATTTCAAGACAATTCTGATTTGATTGTATTTTCAAGGATTTCCATCCATTTATCCTTTTTATAGTGCTAACACTAATGTCAAATATTATAAGTAGGTCTGACCAAAACACATGTGGAAAATACAGTAATATCTTCAAATACATTATATCAATAATAAATTGTCGAACTCAACCCAGGCGACAAGAGTCAGACCACAAAAAATGGTCTTGAAGTGGAGGTACTTGTTACAGGTAGCATGGGGCAAAACATGACCTGGCGAAACGTGACCTGGACGGCTCAGCCGTGTCAGGCGTTGTAGAGCACAGGTTCGACTGTGTTATTTCGGAAACAATCAATCCGTATCGAACTTAAACAAATTGATTTGTTCGCAAATCCCAATTTGTATTGACTGGAAATATACACATAGACTGCAACATATAATATGTGTACTTAGATAAAATAATATTTTTATATTTTAAAAGTACGACTGATACGTACAAATGTCGCACCCAATACATACTCAGAAAATTCATTACGTGCGACCATAGCAGAGCACTGCGTAATGTGAATTGTGAATAATGAATCATCATATTATTTGAGGTTATCAGCATTTTTCCAGCCAACCCAACACAACGAGCTCAGTCTTCAAAACGTTCGATCTTTTCGACTTTTCGTTTGTTCCCCTCATAAGATTTTGTCATATCAAAAGTTAAGACATCAATCGAGTCTCAGTCAGTTCGCGTCCAGACAGGAAACTTGAGAGAAGTGATTGATAGGCAAGTTTTAACTGAAAATTAGTAAAATCGTAAAAATAGTTTCCCATAGAATAATTGAGAAATCTTGCATTGTGATAAATTGTTTGACGTTTTAAAATTTGGATACATTCTTGATTTTCGGAACAATATACAATCAACGGAGTTGGAATCGAGTCTCATCTGAAAATGTCGACGAACACGAAAGGAAAAAGTTTGGCGAATGTCATCGTGGTCATAAATTGGGTAAGAGCTTAACAGAATTTCGACTTCCGATATTTCCACAAAAATATTCTTCTCTGTTTCGGTTCCTGGAACTTACATTGATGGGTCTAGTACTTATAGGGGAGAGTGGGCTGATACGCCCAGGTGTGTCAATACGCCCCGCCTATCTTAAATTAAATTATCACGTGATATGACCACCAAATCACGCCCACGAATGGTAAACAGTTTCGTGCAAGGGGCATTTTATATTTGGGAAATGAGTTGTACAAAATATCTCGAATTAAAAAAAATAAACGGTAACGGTTGGATTTTACCGAATTTTAATATTGATTTAAAAGTCTGCGTGGTCATGTAGTTGTTTTTGGTTATCTCAGTCAGGTTTTTTCATTTGCAAGTTCGTAACCTATACTAACTAACCAACCAGACAAATGAAAATGCCGGAATCACTATTATGAAGTCTGGGAAAATTTTTCAGTTTCTAGGCTTATTCCATCGCAGGAGTCTCAACCAATTTTGAGTTAATCTAGTTTGGCCATTTCAGGAAACTAAACCAGGCACGTCTCCTTTTTAATAGCATTCGTGGGCTGTCGCAACATTTTAGTATTTTTTCCGTTTGCATTGAGTCTTTCGAATTCTTCATGAATAATATTTTAACGAACATACGAGCCAATTGTAAATTTAAAATTGCGTAGTTGATGTCTTTGAAACAAAACATAGGTCAAGGGAAAGACTGGGACTGGAAGTAAAATTTATAAAAAATCCCATTCTGAAAATGCACCTTGAAAATTACCTTTTACTTGTATAATTATGTATTTTATTTTGTGTTCGTTTTAGATTCTTTTGGCAATAAGTACTCTGGCAGTGGTGGCGCTTCTTGGTTTCTGCTTGGGTTATGTTGACGCAACAAACACTTTCGTTGAATCTTATACGTCAATATTCAATAGCAAGAATGAAGACAAGGATTTTGACTCAGGCGATGTTGAGAAAGACCTGACGATAAAAACTGACATTTTGATTTTCTACGGAATTGTGATCGGAGGTAAGCTCATTCTTCCAATTTTCAAAAAGTATCGGCTGTACTTATTTCCGAAATATTATTTTCCAATCCTTATATAGTACCTTCTGAAAGACATCTATTTTTGGTTTAAAATGTTTCGGACCGGAGGGTTGATTTGACTTCTGTAATATTTTTTTCGATCGGATTACTACAACTTTTGTTTAACGCGAAGTTGTAACGTGAATTACATAGTTCTAGGCAAAGTCTAAATATTTCGTGGGATACAGTCTGTGTCGTAGGCATTTTGTACTAATGGTCGAAATTCTGGGGATCAAGTCAAGTTCAGTGTAGATAATGCGAGGTTTTCAATTTTGGAAATTTGATAATCTTGTCCAACTTTGAATGTAATGACTAATAATAACTTTTTATTTTTTCCAGCCTGTCTCCTCTTCCAGGCATTGTTGAACACGCTGTTAACCGTAGCTGTCAAAAAGGTAAGTACGACTTCTCAACATCTTAAGAAGTATTAGACAATTTGCACTTCCGGGGAAGCATGAAATTAGATTTCAATGAATTTGAGATGAATTTGAAGAAATTAGAAAAGACGGGACGGAGTTGTAAAGTTATCAGCCAAATTAATGAGTAAAAAAAATGGATTGGAAAATAGTTTGTAGTCACCATCGTTCGCCCTATAGCTTTTTGCATGGATTTCACATACCACGTTCCAAATTTTAAATTGCATTATTGATTTTTATCATTGGAGATAATCAAGACATAAGCACTCACAAATTGTTTCATAAAATCTTATGCGTGTCGGAAATGTATGTAAGACAATGAATGGGCATACCACGGAATGTATTACTGCCTATACCCCAACAAGAATGATAATTTTAATTCATGATTCGATATTTATTCTATCCAGTCGAATGTTCTTAAATTCCTTTCAACTTGTAGTTGTGTGGAATCGCAACTGCAAGTAGTTAAATGTTTGACCGGAAACTGACTCATTCTCAGGCCACATTTCTGCTACCCATACGTATACTTAGCATTATGACGTTATCCTCCTTGTTTATCAATAACCGTCATGACCGATTAAATGCATTCACGTACATGCATTTAACACGCATTTAATTTCATTTACTGTATGTATGATATTTTCCGTAGATGTCAGGTTAGCAAAATAAAAATGTAACCCTTCCACATGTACATACATAACGTACCCGTCACCTGTTCATGCCAAATCATGACCTCGGGTATGTACGGTCTAAACCAACGAGAAATAATTAAAGCTTTCAAATGTATTTTTCTAAAATACTGAATTTTTGTTAATACGTAAAGTAAAGAGATAGAAGAGCTCGACATTTATATCTAATATCTGTGGACAGCGCGTTTCACAAAGCATACAAGTTGGGTAATCGGTTGTACCTCCTAAGGCCGAATCTTGGTGATGCCAAAAAAGATGATAGATATACCAAGTGTCCCAAAACCAACCTACTATTCGTCCTAATTTCTTCAATTTTAACTTTATATGAGAAGTGAGATAGCCATTTTGTTAAAAAAAAAATTGAAAAAATAATTCAAAAAAATAATTTCAAAATTTTTTTGAAAAAAATAATTTCAAAATTTTTTTGAAAAAAATATTAAAATTTCCTATTTGAACAAAATGGCTGCTTCATGTAAAGTTAAAATTGAGGAAATTAGAACGGATAGTAGGTTGGTTTTTGGACACCCGGTGGATAGATGGGTATGATAAGATAGATATGTGATAATAATGTAATTTGTAATAATATGGTATGGCGAGTTATATGTATAAAGGCATCCAAGGAAATAGACTTCTATAAATTAGAAAACAGGATACCGAGTTACCCATCCTGTGTTAATTATTATTTAGGCTAATTGGTATAACCAATGCAAGTGGATTCCATAGAAATTGAGATGGTTTTGAACCACCTCGCAGATTACTCTTACTTCACTGGAGACATTTCCCTTTTAACGGGCAGAGAGGACCGTTTTGACCAAACTTTTTCGGTGTCGGAGGAACGGCGAAAGTTTGGTCAAAATTTTACATTGACCCCTATGGACGGTCA
>JAQFYE010000520.1:0-34314 GCA_034694305.1 Protaphorura glebata
TTTGCGCCCCCTCCAATAAAACGGGCAGCGCAATGGCCTTACGAGGATGCTGTCTCTGAAGTAAATAAATAAATAAATAAACTCATTCGGAGTCAGATGCGGTAGCGTCCACTGTCATCACTCAAAACAATACCAAGTCAAAATTGATAGATGGTTCCTAGCTCTTAAAGTATTGTGCAACGTAAAACCTGAAAATTGTCTATTGACTTTTGTATTATGTCATGTTATGTCAAGTTTGGTTCGCTCTGAACTTGCTATACTTTTACATCGGGACGGGATTTACTAGTTAGAATTAGTATTTTACGGATTCCTGGTTATATCGGTAACACAACATTGGAAAATGTAGAGAACGCCGAACGACAAGAAACATTGACCTGCACAATCGGTATGAGCATTTACGTGACCTCTGCGAGAAGTGCAAGGTAAGCTCACCACTACCGTACAAACAAATATTTCGTTTTAAAACTTGAGAAATTATTTTTTCGGAGAAAACGAAATACTATTCCCTCCGGGTTCCTTTCACGAAGCTTCAGTGAAAATTTTAGAAGAAGAAAAGTCTCATTAGAGTCCTCTTGTTATAGGCATGGGCGGTAAATCGAGACTCATCGACACGGGTCGATTTATCTAAGACATCCTCAAATGGATTCTTCTAAAATTTTCACTGAAGCTTCGTGAAAGGAACCCGGGGGGAAGAGTATTTCGTTTTCTTCGAAAAAATAATTTCTTGAATTTTAAAACGAAATGTTCGTTTGTACGGTAGTGGTGAGCCTAAGGTCCAAAGCGTGCACACTTAAAGCACGTTAAGGCATGGGAATTCAGTGAGGAAAATGTTCAAGCAAATACGACTTGTGTGGTCCTTTGACGGTATCTGCGAGTACAGACCTTTCCTGGATACTCCTGGATATGTATTATTATGCTAATACGGAATGGAAATGAATGGAAAAGTTCAAAAGACTACAGGGTGGAATATAATATTTTCCCCTCCGTACATTTCTTGGTTATATTTTATTGATTCTTTGAGCTATTGCTCAACCTGTCAGGAGAAAGTTGATTTTCACTACAAATTGAAATACCAGAGATTATATCCTACAAATTCGTTGCGAAATTAACTTTCTCCAAACCGGTCCAACGATATATGCAAGAATCAATAAAAAATATAGCAAAAAAGAATGTATCGGTTGATTTTTCGGAAAAAATAGTTTGGGGGTCTTTTAGTCAACATGTCGATTTTTATTTGACCGCTCGTCAGGGCCCCTTCGCGCTTGAGATTGTGAATTTGTATAGTTGCCATATTCCTCTAGAAGATACTCTACAAAATCAATATGACGGGTTATCTACTCTACGTGATTAGGTTGCAGGAGTGGGACTAAGATTATGTGCCGCCCAGTGGAAAGTGGGATACAAATACACAGTAAGAATAAGAATGCAATGCAATGCAAATCAAAATGCCTGTGTGGTCCTTTTGGACATTTCAAATATAAAATAGACGCTACTTCACCATGCAATACATATTTGAAATCAACAACGCATATTTCGATCCGAAGTCTATCGAAAGTCAGTCGGTGCTCTGAATTCAAGCGTCTCAAGATAAATTACCGATTTTTCATATTTTTTCAAAAAGAAAGCTAAAGCTAAAACTTAAAAGATGCCCCGGAAGTCGCATTCTAAGAAAAAGAATTTGACCCCATACCAAGGAAAGCATCGCACTTTCGGAGAGTTCTATTGCCCACGGTGCGGCGGAAAATGGCAGTCCGGATACAGTTGGGCTAATTGCGGTCAGCAATGCCGCCGCTGTAAAGTTAATGTGTTTCCATGGAGGCAGGTAAGATTCAGATTTTTTCAGAGCTGGAAATTCGTAAACTATTGGTTAGTGCGGTTTATTTATGGTGGTATCAGTTCAGGATAGCTGGTCAATGACGTCAGAACCAGTCTGACCAAAAATTTGTTTGAGGTTGGTACAAGAAATTAACCACTTTATGCGAGAATTTTTTCTTTTCAGATGATGTAAACTTACCTAGTAATGAAGTCGTAAGTTGTCTCGGATTAGAATATACTCGGCAAATACGAAACGTTAGAATTTCTTCGTACCGTAGAATTTTATGGAAAAAATTAGTATTAACGAAGGTTCTACCACCTACATTAATTCGAAGTACGCGAAGCGACCAGAAATTAAGGTTCCGATCGGGTAGGTTTCGGATAGCTTCGGATAAGTTGAGTTAGCCTCTGATTTGATGTCAGGGGGTACGAAAATGAAAAAATACAAAACCTATCCGATCGGATAGGTTTTGTATTTCCAGAAATCTTCAATTTTTTCGGTACATTTTTAGTGAAATCCATTTTGGCCGAAATGAGCCCTCATTCGGCTGGTTTAGCTAACTTGATTAACTTCGAGGGTTCTACTAAATGCACGCATTCACTGAAATTATTGTAATAAGTTTCTCGTTAAAGATTTAGTTTTTTTTTAATTACTTATTATTAAAGCTGTCCCTTGCATAGCATAGAGAAAATCCTCATCCCGTAACAACGAGGGATTCGAACCCTGCACCTTGCGAATTGATAAGGGGTTACCTACTATGCCATCCACGACGGATTCCGATGTCCTGCATGTATTAGTACGTCTGGACAAGGAGATCTGGTATTAATATTGACCTTTTAATCATGTTGATTTCAGAGGCCACTACTAAAAGTTCAGGTCAACCATATCGACTTGAAGAAGAAACATCGAATGGACCTCTGTCAGAAGTGCAAGGAGCTGGGGTTTTCGTGCAGTCAATTAGATGACTAAAACTTTTTTTTTAATATTTTGTCACTTTGTAGACTTCGTTTTAAATTTTAAAATTAATTGCTCATATGGCTTAAGCGGAATAAAAAGTTTCTATTCTCTTGTTACGTTGAGTTGAGAAATATTGTGATAACTTGTACTTGTGGGACATTGTATGCTAGGGTTCTCCTCATGTTTCTTCCTTTCGTATGACACCACATTCCTAGAATTTGTAGATTCGCTGTCAAAAGTGAGCCGATTCTGTATCTTATTGTTTCCTCAGAAAACCAAATATTCTAACTCATATATAGTCTTGCTTCTGTTGCGGATACTACTAAATTGGAACAACATTCTATTAATCAACAATTTTCTGCAAGAGAAATCCACAGAAATCCAAAAAAATTTAATCAATTATCGATTCGGCAGGTCAAGTGGTGAGCAGTTCAGTGGTAGAACCTCGGTGAAAGACCAGAAATGGCCAGTCAGGTCAAAGCATCGATTCCTGACGCTAATTGTTCTCGTGTAAAGAACTAGGTTGGGAGTTGGAAAGTCTGAGGTGTTAGGTATTCCAAAATGTAGATAGAGCTGACTCGATTATACGATTTCTCAAGAATACAGTACGAAATGTTCTGTCTATTGAAGTTGTCCAATTGCAAGGAATTTATTCTGAGTAAAATGATAAGAAACATAGTTCCACTTCCATGTGACTTACTTTAAATAAAATATTTCTTTTGGGGACTGCTGAAGCATGGTCCGTTCAAGTATTTGGGTGATTTCATAAACTCTTTGATAGGAGCCAGTTCTTCAAAATTCTTCATGAGCTTCATAATGTTTGGATACTTATTCGTCAAGTCGCTTTTGTTTAAAACGTTGTAGTGGTAGAAAATTTCATAAGCCAAGAAGTCCACGTAAGTTGGCTAAAGACAGGTAGAAGGTAAAAATACAAATTAGCGAGCACGATTATTAAACATAGAAATGTTTGCTATACGGTAATAGATTAGAAAGGGGTGCTGGGTAGACAACTGAACGTTTCGCCTTGGAGAAACATGTTTTTGGTAAGTGCTAAGTTATTGGTCAGCGAACAATGTTTTAGGACACCCCTCGTATGTTACTAATCACCAAAAGAAATTGAACAGTTCAGTTGTCCTCCAGGACGAATTGACGAATTTGAAAAGATTATCCTTACCGAGTTTCCAAGACAAAATGATTTAGCGCCAATAAAGTCGTTAATTTGGGCCAATTTCAGGGGAGTACGGTCCGTGAAACTTGTCTCCGCATCTTCCTGTAACGAGAAATTCCACGTGAGTATTATTTGGTCCAACTTTCGTTTTTAGGACAATAAATTGTATTATATTATGGGCGATGTGGGCTAATGTGCTCCATCTTGGTGCGAGTGCGTTATTTAAACTCATCCGCCATTTGTGGGCGTGCTTTGATAGTATTACAGGGGTGGGTCAATAAGCCTACCTTACCCTAAGTTCTTGAATTTATACTGATATATTGAGTTAAAGATTCTCACGGAAGGTGTGTAGCAAACTGCAGCAATCATGTTGGAAAGATCCATCAAAACTCCTTCAAGCATTTCCGACTTCCAAAGCTTCTCTTCAGTCGGAATGAGACTGGGATTGTACTTGCGACTTACATGCTTCAAAATTGCCAGCATCTCCGTCAATTTTACATCTTCATCAATCCAGTATGGGATCTGGAAATATATATTGCATTTAATATTTTTAACTCTTTCTAGATTTTTACAATGATGATGGCCATTGTCATAACTTTAACGTCATAACTGCCGCCATCGCGTAGAGTCAAAGTGGAGTACCAGAATCATATACAAAATACACGCAGAAATTGACTGTATTCACCAATTCACCGTAAGGCACACTCGACCATCGTTGTATATTTGGGTAACTTGCCATTTGGCCTAGAGACGGTAGCCATAATATTAGGAAAAACCCAATGGAGAAATTAAATATTTAAAGCAGGCACAGTTGATATAATCTCTATACACATTTATTATTATGTATAAAATCATATGAAATTTAATTAATTCATATAATTGTTAATTACATTTGGAAACTCCAATCCCAACTTGAATTTCTCATCAAACCAAGTGACACCTTCATTCGCATCAATGTAAAACTTCTCATTGTAATCCACTCCCAAGTAAGCCAATAATGCTCTGATGGGTTGGCCGAGCTGAAATATGAAAATAATATTCGTATAGCATTTCACCAACAATAACTTTTGAGATATTGATAAAATTAAAACTTTATGCATGCTGAAACATAGACTTCAGAGTTCGGACTTACATCTGCAAACAGATTAGCATGCATTATTGCATAGTAAATTATATTTAATTTATTTCCTTACCCCTCGAATGTTCCAGTATCCAAAAGTTGGTTTGGACATGATAAACAGATAATATATTTTTATTGGATAAAACTTTTCAGGGCTGCTGTAAACAAACGGACCGCAAATGATGCTGAATTGTATTAAAAATTGAATTTTAATTGTGACTAATTTGAATTTAATTCTAATTTAGAATTATTGTATATTATGGTGAAATAAATGGAACGAGTGTCAAATTCAAACTGAGACACGATTATTTTGTATCTTGTATCTACTTATAATGTTAGTGAGTGTTTGTCATGTAACATCTGACCAGATTTAACATTGCATTTGTTTCAAGGTTGGAACCATTGCACTAAAATGTGCTGCATTTAGTATACCCGAAAAGAACTTTTGGCAGACTGACAGATGTGCCTGTTTCACATACGACATACACCACGAAATGCAAATCTGACTTTCTATCGGAATCGGAACCCAAAGTACTATCTACTATCATTCTCAGTAGGTTTCAAAAGCTTATGTGCGACAAACCTCGCAAAGAAATTTTACACCTAAGGTCCTGGCTTTGTCTGTCTACATATTATCTGGAATGAATAATGTAAATCTTCAACAAATTAATTGGCGATTCCATACGGCAACACAGTAATATAAAGTGTCTGGAAATCATATCTGCAATGAATCCTTCAAGTACTGTATTCTCCAAATTGGTGCCCAGTTCAAATTTGCAGCAACAATTGCAGGACTCATGACTGTCATGACAGCAGTGTTAAAATTTTATGACAGAAATTGATGCAGACATTCACAGTCTATTGCTGTCATAATAATATGTGTGATTGTTCCTTCAAATCTCAACACAGGTGGAAGAAAATTGCAAAAGAATGGCTGAGATTTGATGCCATATGTAATTGCCACTTAACTTTCGGTAGTTATTATATTTCCTTATATTTCCTCTAATTTCTTGTGAACTGTACTACGCGCACGATTTATTAGTGTATTGGTTTCGTTCTAAATGGAGCTCAATTTTTTTGAAACAAAGACGATTTTTCAAAAAATTTAGGGTCCCGAGTACTTTTTAGTAATAACTAAAATGGGATTCTCCAGATAAAGTTTTTATAGCAAAGTCTGTTTTGAAAATTTCATTTTTTATTGCGCCATTCGGGAGAAACCTTAGTGCTTTGTAATATTAATTTCTATTTTCATTTAATTTTTTATTATAAACTTTAATTGTGTGCGAGTGAAAGCTTGGACTTTGAAATCTGTCTTTTTATTGTGCCCACTCAAAATGGCCGTAAAAGTAGTAAATGCCCAAAATTTTGACGAAACGAATTTTGTGAAGTGTGCTACGCGATGGGATGGGGTGATGATGACGTCATTGAAATAGTCTGGATTTATTACATTAAAACTAATATAGTATTACCCCAAACTCCGAATGAAAAACATCGTAGGTTCGGAAGTGGCGCGACCCGCTCACATTTTCAAACTTTCTTTATCTTACTTTTGTGATAAAAATAAATGTTTCCCATTCAATCCAGCATTGAAAAATAAGATTTCGTTGCGTCTGTGACAATTTTTTGGACTCTGGTTAGAAATTCCGAATGGACGTCCAAAGATACTGCTCAATTTGTGGGGTTATTTCCACAAAATCGTGCGCCAGTTGTTCAATAGTCTACTATTGTGGTGTGGACCACCAACGGCAGCATTGGAAGGTTCATAAGAAGACATGCAAAACTCAGACCCCCATTACCAGTATGAAAAATTGAATTTTTAAATAAATTATTTTTAAAAAATGCATGATTATGCATCATACTAATTAAAAATGATTATTTTTATGTTTAGAGGAAATTTGGACTGAAGCTCTTGGGAATCATTTAATTGCGTTTTGTGACGTTGAAGCTGGCGATCGGATCTTAACGGATATTCCACTATTGGTTGGACCAACTGGAAGTTTTGCAGAATTTGCGAAATTGTGTCTGAGTTGCTCAAAACAGGTCGAAAATGTCCGGACACGTTATAAATGCTCAAATTGCAAATGGCCCGTGTGTAATCTCGCTTGTCAAAATGTTAGTACTTTTTTTTTAAATAACCAAATCTTTATTTAGTCTTATAGTCTCCGTTTTACATCGACAATTGCATGCAACATATGGCACGGAATACAATGACCTGCAATTTATTTCGTAATTTTTCAATCTCCTAAAACATCCAACATTCATGCACAATGACATTTAAGTTCCAAATATTTCTATTTAACTCTTTCTTCATTACCTCAAAATTTCAGCTTGATAGTAGTCACATTTTCTCACCGATATTTTTTTTAAATATTTTTGCGCCGACTGAAAGTGTGGGGTTTGCGGAAATACTTTGCAAAATATTCTGAAAAGTTCATCTGCGACGGAAACTGGATTTCTAATAAATAGTATTTCATTTCATACAGGGTAAGAATCATAAGGACAATGAATGCTCTGTATTCAAAGCAAACGGTGTACGACCGGACAATTATAGAAATTCGCCAGAAATCTACGAGGATATTCTGCTGCTGCGTGGCCTTTTATTGAGAGACAAAGATGCTGAGAAGTGGAAGTCGTTGATGTCTCTAGAGTCGCATGTGGAAGGAAGAAAGGGAAAAGAATCTGCAGTTACTAAAGTCCAAAGACAGTTTTCGTTCATCAGAGACACGTGCCATCTTCTAGATTTCGACTACGACACCGTCAATTATATTTCTGGAGTGTTGTCAATCAACACCTTTGAACCAAGATGCGTTGGTGTTTTGCCTTTGCCCGAAAAGTAAGTAATTTTATAATATGACCATACTTGGTGCCAAACACGTAGGGTACCTATTTGTATTAGCTCTAAACACGATATACCGTTGTCATTTGAAAACTCTGTTCAGTTTCTCAACTGAGTCTTTGATATTAGTCATATATTTAAAGATTTGTTCGCGCTGTGCTCGAGTATTACAAAAAATCTAGTACGTAGGTTTTCAAAGTTTTCGTGTCTAATAGCCATGACATCTTTTAATCTTAACCTTACCTTGGTAACTTTTCAATGAAATTTGAGTCCAACACCAACACTGCCCAATTCGAATAGAATTTCTACTCAAAATTGATTGTTCCATTTGCAGCCACATTCGTTGAAGTAATAAAACATCCTCCGAATTTTTGCACCTCGTTATCTGTACCTCAAATCGTTTAGTAAAATTAGAATAAAATGATGGAGGACCTTAGTTTACAGATTTTAAAGCTCTCAGCCTCAAAACGTGCTGTAAAAATATGTTAATGAATTCAATTCTCCTTGTTTGTTCTAGTATGAGATGTGAATCTCGCATTTACTCACAATTGAGTAAACTCACGCATGAGTGTATCTCAAATGTTAAAGTCGTCCAGGCTTCTAGTGACGACAAACAAGACGGCTGTGTGACAATCATTGCAACTATTCCCATCAAGAAGGGACAGCCTTTGACTCAATTTTACGGAGGTCCTGAACAAGGAACCCTCCACCGACAAATGATGCAGAAGATGGCATATTTTTTCTCGTGTCAATGCACGCGATGCATGGATCCTACTGAGCTTGGAACGAATTATTCTTCAATTAAATGTCCCAGTAAAACTTGTCTGACTGGGTATGTCCTCCCTGTGGACCCGATTTCACCCGAATCACCTTGGAAGTGCAATCAGATCAACTGCCAAGTCATCATGACAGTTAAGGAGGTCCAAGACTTGGTTTCGAAAGTAGCGGTAGATATCGAGAAGTTGAGGGAAGAGTTCTGCACTCGTAAATCATCCTTTCGACAATTTCCTTCTAAGGGTTTGGAGTTTCTGAACATTATGGAGATGAAATTGAAAGCCCTCTCAGAAACTGTGCACCCGAATCACTTTAGCACATTCGTCCTCAAGGACTGTATTCTTGAAATGCTTCAAAGTACGGAGAAACCGTTTGGGGATACGGACATTGCACTTTCGATTGGCAAAAAAATGTTGAAGTACAGTCAGGACTGTCTTTCAGTCTATCAAGTTTTTTTCCCAGGGTTAACTCCTGAACAAGGTATGGGATTTTATTTATTGTTGCCTTAGGATTTCCCGAATTAGAACGACTGTCTTATTCTAATGCGAGTTAAGAGAAGTTCTGTATCGGAGGGCTCATCACTATGTAATGCACGTTTTAATTTGAAGTTAATCCTAAAATTACAAGATAAATTCCTTGAATTCCTCATGCCAACTTTCATGAAGCTTCATCGACCGATTCGATCAGGACAGAATTTTTCATTCTATTTTTGAGTTTCACGGAAAATTCACATTTTGATTAAAAGATCAATGAGGAACTTTGATGACCTTTCGGTTATTTACTATAATCCAGAGATAAAACCATTTCAATTTGAGGTATAATTATTATGCATATTTTCAAAGTTGCAGGGGTACATACATAGGCCGAAACCCCGGTAGGCTTCAGTAGGCCTGGCCTAGCTTCGATTTCCGAATTTTTACTGAATTCGGTGTAGATAAAACTCAGTTTTCTTGTAAAACATTACAAATTGTAATGCTAACGGCGGAAAAAATGAATTCGTTGTACCTAAAATGGACTTTCGTAAATCTGAGGAGCCTAGGATGCAAACCTATGAGGTTTCGGCCTATGGGTACATAGTGATCAGCCCTCGAAATAATTAACGAAAACAGGCCAGGGGTCCTTCTAATCCTGTAAATACTGAAGAGAAGAATATTCCTTGTAATATATTTTAATTGATTTTATTTTGTACCAACAGGAAAGTACATTTTTTACATATGTGCTGCACGCACTCTCGTTCTCGGTACGAAAGCGTTCAAAAACCCTGTTCGTAGTGAGTTACTAAAGGACGCAATTGAGTGTCATGAGACTGAGAAGATGGGTATTCAGATGTTGGCTGGAATGCCTGAAGGAAGCGAAGCCCGGTCAATGTTCTCATTTCTACAAACTGCCACCAAAACAACACAATTTATGATTCAGTCATTGTCCCCAAGACACTAATCACTTGATTTAAGTCCACATTAGCAATTAAGCATTAAGTCCTATTCATCCGTCCTCGGAAATATGAAAACAAGATTTTTATATCAAATTATATTATATTGAGCTGGTCGTGAGTCGTGAGACCAAAAAGTTTATGTTTATCGGTAAACGTATGTATGGATGTAACGTTATATATGTACTGGTTTTCCTTCCCGCCGCGCGGGTTAAACCATTTTTTGACACAGCACTGTTGTGAGCACTGATCTCAATCACATATGCATTCGTAATAGAAATAAAATACTCATTTTCTATGTTCCAAAGTGGCTTCGTTTGTGTTTGAATTTATTTATTTCATCGAAACTCTCTCGATGCAATTGCCCTTTACCATGTGACCACATTATTCATTGAGTACTACTTTTACTTTCATATAGCATCCCGTAGTATGATCCAAGATATTTTTCAATTTACGTAGTATTAAGGCCAGTATAATTTGTTGGGGCAATGTGTTTCTCTTTTTCTGTTTTTTAGTGTATTTTGGTTTCCAAACGAACAAATTCAGAAGTCATTTGTAGTTACTTTTTTTGCGGAAAAAAAGCACTAGTTTGAGGATTTCCATCGTATGAACTGAGAGTACAATTCAAGGTAAACGACAAACGTTTGGTTTCAAAATCTTTAAAAAAACAGCTGTCTGAAACTGGTCCCCATTGTTTATCAGGTGAAAAACGGAGTGATTATGGGCTAGGGTCGACTCACAGGAACAGAGCTTCCAAAAATAGAAATTGGCAGAATTGATATTTGAATTTACTAACTATATAAGGTGTTCAGGAATTTGATCAAGTGCGATACGCGATGGAGGTGATGATGACGTCATCTAATGTTTGCTCATTATGATTTTCAAGATTTCACCCCAATAGTGAAACCATCCAGTCCCAGATTCTACATTTATTATTAGAAAGCTGTGTGTTCACCACAGACCGCCAACTCGTACATTTTAAATCTTTGTTATTGTTTTGATTTTCTTTAAAGCAGAATAAATTGAATATTAGGATTTAATTATTTTTTCTCTTAGAATTTTCAAGAAAATTTGTCCTACTTTAATACGGGTTGAGACAAGAGCTTCTAACATTAGGAGGAATGATCCGACAGGTCAGGGCAGGGGTTCAAGTTTCTAATTCGGTAAAACGGTAGAAAATCTAAATATCTCATTTGACAAAAATATTTTTCTGATTTGTTCAGTGCAATTTTATTCCAAAGCTGAAATAACTTCCCAGAATTTTGCGAAAATAGAGGGCGTCGCGATAATTAAAAAAATAAAATGGAAAAAGTTGGACAAAAATTTGTTCCCGCACCGGGAATCGAACCCGGGCCTCCTGAGTGAGAGTCAGAAATCCTAACCACTAGACCATGCGGGACTAGATAGAGGCCTGTGGTTTAAACCTCCACCCACCTCACCGTGTTGAAAGTGAGGCGTCGGGGCATTAAGGATTTTCATTCCAAACGAAATTGTTACCGTTTAGGATAAAGTAGAACTAACATTTTGAAAATCTAAAATTGTATGAAAATTAGCAGATCAGAAACGATCATTTTGAAAATACAGCCTCTAATAGGTAAATAGTAATGTTTATTTCTGGTTCTGTTGCATGCTGAACTGATATGTTAACTTAAGCTAACTACCATGATAGTCTGGAAAAATTAAGATAACTAGAACGTCCGGTAACGACTTTGTCGTGAAATCTCTTCTAATTTCTTATTGTTATTCGAAATAAAGCATTGTTTAAAAAAATTGTATTCGTTACAAGGTGAAATTTCCTGAAAAAATATTTCCAACTCTCTCGTATCTGGACATAAGAATTAATGCTTCCAAATATTTTACACATTCTCAGCTCCATGCATACAAAATTCATTGGACCGCGAGTTTGTACAGAGAGTGTCCATAAAGTTAATATTATGAAGAGTGGTTGTTTCGTTTCAAAATAAAACAGACAAAAAATAATTGAAATTGAAAGTTGTCTTTACGTTTTTATTAAATTATTGATTGATCAAAATAAATTAGTTGTTACATTTTTGTATCACGTCATGACGAGGATGAAAATTAGGACCGTGTAGAAAATGAGATAAAATTGACTCAGTCTAAAAAATGCAGATCTATATTATATGATCAAGGAATACATGATGGAATTGTGTATTCTGCCTTCCTTAAGTCTTGATTGTCTCGGGTTTCTTGAATAAACTCCTCCTTCCTCGTGATGGGCCATCCTGAAATAATTAAATTATTTTCATTAATTTTGAATTGCTAACTCAAGTGAAAAAAAAAATAATATTTTCTCTTGCTCTTACTGTGACTGGCGAAAATCCGGCATAAAATGTGCCAACAGAAACGGATCTTGGTATTTGAGAAGGACGTGAAATGCTTTTACGTGCGTTCGGAGTGATTTTAGGGTTCCATTCATGAACGGGAACTTCTTCCTCATCATCTTCTTCTTCATCCACGGTGGCAAGAGCAAAGGAATCTGTTCAAAGAGAATGATAATGAGGCGACAATGGTTGAAATCTATTATAAAAATTCTAAGAAGTGATTGTAATTAATTAAACTCACCATCAGGACTTGGAATATTTTCCATTTCACTCCGATTCCTTTTCCTGCTGGATGATTTTGATTTTGTACTATCCATTTTCTTCGTTTTCTTCCTTGCGCGTGAAACTTTCTTATTCATTTTACTTCTCAGCTCACCAATTTTCGTCTCCGCATTTTCAAGTTCCCGTGCAAGAATATCTTTGGCATTTTTCTGTAAAATAGATTTCTGGAGTCCGAAAACATCTTTTGACTCTTTCAACATTTTACAGTGGGACTTACCAGATCCAGCATGGCGACATTGACCATTTCCAAGTCTTCATGTTGTTTTTTGTTTTCGGCATACTGAAAATAGTTCAAATAAAAATTATTGTAAAATATTTCCTTCCAAATTTTTAGTAACACATTTTAACTTACAAGATCATTTAATTCATTTGTACGATCTTCGGGTGCCTTATCCAATCTTTCATGATACTCACGACATAAATTTTCCGCGTCAATTAGTTTATTGTTGAGTGCCTGCAATGAAATAAAATGACATGAAGGATGTTTTGAATTATATTTCGAAAAGCAAATTTTACATCAACGTGATTTTTGTATTTCGTTATTTCATCTTCCAGACCCTGGTACTGCTGACCCAACTTTTCAAATTTAACTTTAAAATTTTCAGTCATCTGTTCCAATTCTTTGTTTCGTTGAATCAAATCTTCCATTTTCTTATTCTTTGAAATGTCATTCACTTCCATATATTTGTGTTCTGGCATTTGCCATGCCAGAACACAAATATATGGACCATAAAAATAATATCTTCACAAGGAATGAAGTCTAAATTAGGGAGAAAAGCTTACCAATTGAGGATTATCCTGGTGATTGTTGTTGATGACCTCGACCTCTGCAGGGGTCACATTTGAACTTGCCGAATTGGCGGAATAATTCTGATTTGGACTAGACTCGGAATTCTCATCAATTGGTGAGCACTTTGTAGGGTAATCAGTGAAATATTTAGCAGCCAAAGACATCCTTCGTCGATTCAAGTTTTGATTAGCAGCTCTCTCTTGAAGCCGTATCTGACTGAAATTGAACAAAATTTTATTCACGCTTATCTCAACTCAAAAAATATATTAAAAAAAATCTCACTTTAAATTCGCATCATACTCTGCAAGTATTCTACCAAAATTCTTCTGCATATCCTCGCGTGTTTGAATTTCAATTAAATGCACTTTACGCTTCAAGTCATTATTTTCATTTTGAAGATTTTTCAAAACAAACGCTAGGTTTTTTGATATGACTGTTGGAAAATTGTAATCTGGATCATCATCTTCCGATTCATCACCAGATTGTTGTTGCGAATTCTCATGAGCATCATTGATTCTCAAGCTCCCATTCAATGCAATCGAAGCGCGGACTCTTGGGCCAAATTGTGTATTATTTTCAGGTGATTCTACTCGTCGGTAAGTTCGTACCTTCAAAAATATCAACAATTTACTCTAAAAATTGCCACTTATTGACTTATTTTTTGAAAAATTATAATTAAAATTTTACCTCGCTTGCGACAGCACAGTTTTGAAGGACTTGTAAGGACGAGTCTAATATTTGTGGATCCGGATTAATGTTAGCAATCATACATATCCGAGAGGCTGTGGTCAAATAACTTTGAAAAAGTCTAGTCAATTTTCTCTCACGGAAAGGCAGAACCCTGGAATTGGATGCCCTTACATTCTGTTCATCGCTATAAAATATACAAAATTAATTAATTAATTAATTAGCAAACTCACAAATAGCAAATTAATTAACAAATTAATTACCTCATAGCTCGAATACAACGAAGAAAAACCATCAAAGAATTATTAATATTTCCAGACTCCTTGAGACGAACCCCAACATTTTTCGTTTGTCCAACTCTCTCAATACCCGCCAAGTCACAAAATGTTAATCTGAAGATCATACAAATTAATATATATCAGATTTAATTAATTAATTAAATTAAGGATGACATACCTGAGAACTTTCTTTGGATAAACATCCTTTCCCGTAATCCCTACAGCCACCATTCTAATATTAAAAAATGAATGCGAACGGCTTGAGTTAGAATTTATATTTGTGGCAGCATGACGAAGAGATTGCTTCCCAGCTTGAAACAATTTCTGAGCTTCGTCTACACTGTGAGCACAATATTCCGTCAAATCTAGGGGAAAGCACAAATATTGTAGTTCAATTCGAATTTTAATAGAATTAAATGTTATTGACTCACTTTCAATATAAACTTGTCCTTGTTCGTTTTGAACAAGTTTCATTTCCTTCCTCTTCCCAGTCTTGTCGAATAAATCGTAGACTTTCTCATTATAAATCTCAGCAAAAGAAATCCAAATGGAATACTTTGCGTCAAGTGGCAAAGATTGCTTTGAAGCTATAAGAAAATATATTTAAATTGCAAAAAGTTTTTAAAAAAAACTCAACTTTCCTTATACCTAAGCCAGACTTGGATGAATGTCCACTGACAACGGTTGTATCCTGTAGACCCATCCGGCTGGATGATCCAAGATATGATTCCTTAATGAATCTTTGCTTCACAGCTTCCAACCTCTCTGTGGCTCCATCCTCCAAAATAAAATAAGCGTCCACTTGATTCGGTTTAATATTCCCTTTCTTGTATAACCGACCCTCCAAACGATAATACATAAACTCTAGAGTTCTTGGTAAGACACCAAACTCTGCGCCATACCCTACGAACAAGTATATAATTAATTGATTACAAATTTAAGCAATTTGTGTGTAATTTTAATTAATTTAATGATTTACCATGCATTGTAAATGTTTTGCCTGAGTTTGTAGCTCCGTAGCTAAAAACTAAGCAATTTTCCCCTTGGAAAAATTTGTCCAACAACGGATGCATGCATTCTTCAAATACCGAGCTTTGAGACTCACTCGGTCCAAGGACTTTTGTGAATTTAAATCTGGATTCAATCTTGTGATCGGCAACACGTCCAGCTTTATTTCGAAGCTGATGATTCACAAGGACGGTGTACTGATTTTCCATTTTAAACATCTACAAAAAATCCAAATTACATTAAATGGAATATAATCAGGTCCGATGAATTGAAGCCTTGCCAGTCATTAAGGCAAAATAATAATTTGTAATTAATTTTAATTTTTGAATAAAAACTCACGTCCTTAGACTTAGATTTAGAATCTGGATCCAATTGAAGTAGTGCTTTAGACAAGGGTCTAATGCGGAGGAAAGTCGTGATCTTTTGACCATTTTCATCCTCCTCAACTCCATTCAGTTGGATTCCTTCCTCCGCCAATAAATCTTCATCCAAACTCTTTTGAATTCTTTCATCAAATTCTGATGGACTGTCGGTTGTGTCTGGAGCATCATCCATGTACAATGGTCTCAGGTTTTGAGTCATACTCAAAACAGAGGAGTCCGACTCCATCCTCCCTCACTACCTAATTAATCAAAAATTAAAAGTCAATTATTTATTTCAACATATCTTTAAATTAATTTCACTACTTCATTACTTTCTATTTCTATTTCGTAATAACTCGGTAGTCGTTTCAATCACACTCGTCCAAAGTTTAAAATCAATCAACTAGGTTTTAAATCAATTCTCAATTATTGATCTTCAATCCTAAACCAGTATTATAGAGTTTCACTCAATCAAATGTAACCCTTTCTGCAATTAACAACACAATGCTTACTGATAAATTAATGTGACTTGGTCATCCGTCGGTTGATTGTAATTGATGGCTTATCCTTTCAATTTTGACATGACATATGGATTTGATTGAAAAAGTAGAATAACAACAACTCACCTTTCTTGACCGCCTTGAATTCTGTCTTGTACAAATAAAATATGCAAGTATTTTAAGTTTTTTAAAATTTAGTCTGAATATGCAACTGACTAGATGTGGTGACTAGACCGCACTGCACTGGAGATCTGGACTCCGGACTGATTTTCAATTTCAATGTTGTGGCATATTTTGCCGGTTGATAAGAAAATTCCGCGCCTTCTGTCCTCGACTCGCGTACGGGGCAAAATGTCTCATGGGCTGTTGTAAACGACCGAATAACTGCCGGGGCTTCAATAGACGGCTGGGTCAGATTAAACGCCGGGTCACCAGATAGGTGGTTTTATAAGAGCGTGTAGTTTGCACGGCCGCGATGGTCAAATAAATGCCGGGTCAATAAGTTCAAATTTTAATTAAACGCCCTCCCACTTAAAATCGGTCACTTTAGATGCCCCCGTCGCCATGATCTTTAAGGATTAAAATTATGCATATCTCATTTTTGTAATTCTCATATTATCCGTTTTATTTATTTTTATGACTAATCAATTTAATTCGCAAAACCTCTGAGAATAAGTGTTTAAAATTCTTCATTACTCCGATAACTCTAACTACCGAAAAGATTTCTCGATACCTGATTTACAAGCACTCCTACGGTACGGATGCAATCAACCGCGTGACATTTTCTTGAAATGGTATGCTTTCCTAACTAACTCACCAGAGCACGAAAAGGAATTGATGACATATTAATTTAATTAATACATTTAGTAAAGTCTGAAAAAAATATTAAACTTATTACTATTTGGTTGAAATTGCTGAAATATGCACTAATCTGTCATGTTACAAATTATTGTCATTATTAATTCTTTAAAAATGGTATAAAAAGAAATTATTATATTTTAAACAGTATTTGAAAAGATTTGAATGTGCGACTTTATTTGATTAATTTGGATTTTCCTGTCTTGATGTCCATATTGCCGATCGGATTAGCTTCATCGGATTGATAAACAGTCTTGGGACGAGTGACAAAGAAACACCCGACCAAATCGTAGTTAGAAGAACGAGCGAAAGCATTTGCACCAATTTTTTTTCAAAAAATGCCTTTAATTTGTTGTCATGCGAATTTTAATAAAGTTTCGGAATTAATGTCCAAAACTAAACAGTTGACATGACGAGGTTACTAGAAGATTCTGAGACTTCGCAATAGTTGGATCCGAGTTTTCGTTGAGTTCGTCATATATTTTGAATTCATTCTCAATCTATATACTAAAAATGGAGTCAAAGGAAACCTTTCCACTAAAAACGGGGTCAGAGGAAGCCATTCCCCTAAAAATGGTGTCAATGGAAGAAATTCCTATCAAAATGGATTCAACGGAAGAAATTCCGATCAAAATAGAGTCAATGGAAGAAATCCCTCACAAAATGGAGTCAACCGAAGAAATTTCTATCAAAATGGAGTCAACCGAAGAAATTCCGATCAAAATAGAGTCAATGGAAGAAATTCCTATCAAAATGGATTCAACGGAAGAAATTCCGATCAAAATAGAGTCAATGGAAGAAATTCCTCACAAAATGGAGTCAACCGAAGAAATTCCCATCAAAATGGAGTCAACCGAAGAAATTCCCATCAAAATGGGGTCAACGGAAGATATTCCTATCAAAATAGAGTCAATGGAAGAAATTCCTCACAAAATGGAGTCAACCGAAGATATTCCTATCAAAATGGAGTCAACCGAAGAAATTCCGATCAAAATAGAGTCAATGGAAGAAATCCCTCACAAAATGGAGTCAACCGAAGAAATTCCGATCAAAATGGAGTCAATGGAGGTCATTCCACACAAAATAGAGTCAATGGAAGAAATTTCCATCAAAATGGAGTCAGCGGAAGAAATTCCCATCAAAATAGAGCCAGCGGAAGAAATTCCCATCAAAATGGAGTCAACCGAAGAAATTCCCATCAAAATAGAGCCAGCGGAAGAAATTCCCATCAAAATGGAGTCAGCGGATGAAATTCCCATCAAAATGGAGTCAATGGAGGTCATTCCATACAAAATTCCTCGGATTGATGTCAATATTGGATTTAAATTCACTGACCCAACACTCACGGTCATTATGGAGTCGATGGAGGTCATTCCACACAATATGGAGTCAATGGAGGTCATTCCACACAAAATGGAGTCAATGGAGGTCATTCCATACAAAATTCCTCGGATTGATGTTAATATTGGATTTAAATTCACTGACCCAAGGCTCACGGTCATTATGGATTCGATCACCGACACCATGCCTTCTGGGCCATCAGGTCGGGAAGATGCAGAGAATCCAATTGTTAATTCGGAGGTGAAACCTAATTTCAGTTTATTAATTCGTAGACGTATGTTCTTGCAAGCCGGGCAAAAGTGCAAGGGTCATGTGATGAGCATTGAGCATCGCTCCCTTGTAAACGTGATTGATTTTTGCACATAGTACCAGTTCCTTACTTAGCAGTTATTGTGTCCCGACCATATCAAAATGGAAAAAATATCTATCAGAATATCCGTAAGATATCTGGAAATCCCGATTCGGTCCTATGGTTTTTAGCTGGCTTGTATTATTGGAAAGATTTTTATTTTACCTACTACTAGGGGTACATGCTCTGATGGCATGCATATGTAACAGGAAATGCATTTTGTTTGAAATATATGTGTACTATATCCACATCAATTAGTATTCACCCTAAGGGATGGTCACCGTTGTGTAATTAGGGTTGATTTCCATTCAGCCTAAGCAAGGTACCCATAGCAGTAGGGGGAAGGAAAAATCTCCGATACAAAAATACAAGGAATTGAACCCGACATACAGCGAAATGATAAAGTACTGCCCACATCATTAAACTTTGACCTTTGTATGAGAACCTTGAGGCCACAGAAACAGTCCGTGACCTCTGACCTCACCGAGTCAACACAAGGCTTATCTTTTGATGGGTGATTCACTTTTAATTCTTTTCACAGGAAAACAATAGTGGAATAGATGTTATGGACTCGTCAGGCCTCATTGACCTTCCAGATTACGAATCTTGGGATGACTCTGATGAAGAATTTACGCCACCGCCACCACCGTTCACATTACAGGTAAAATAAATTTAAAATTTGTAAAGGAAATGTAAAAGGCGATTGTCTTTTTTTTAAATTATAATTTAAAAACTTTTTTTTTGAATGTTTGGCTTAGGAAATTGGTATCGACACGGACGCTATGGATGAGGATCAATCAGTCAATCTTCCAATTATCAATCCTCGTAAACGTTTGTGGTCCCAACGTGGAGTTCCTTTCTACGAATCATCTGATGACTCCGATGCGGAAGAATTCGTCGCGCAATACTTTGCCAACATCGAATAGGAACACAAAGAAAGATGAGAAATAATAATTTAATGCATGCATTGTTATAAAATTGTATAGCCATATCCTTCGAGTATGGAGTGTGCTGTGTGAAACAATATAAAATATGCAAATAAAGTCGGAAGTCTACTTGAAATTGTTCATCTTCTAATGATCTAATAAAAATAATTTATTTTCTACATTTAAATGGTTTACTTCTTTTGAAAAAAAATCAGAAATCATGGTTCTTGACACCAAATTTTTGGGAAGCCTGTTATGGACTTCTCGTCAAACAATTCTGAGTACTTTGGACATTTTGTGGCTAAAGTGGACATGCATTGTAAAAATATATTTCGCCTACATTAGTTTTGGTACTAAATCTAACGAATATTAATTAATTGTGTAAAACAATTATTGTTTCATTCAACTTATTGACGCGTATTTTATTAGATGCTGTTAGTGAATTTTGAATATGAACCTTGACTTGACATATTGTTTACCTATGAAAATAAATTACTTCAACAGTTGGGCAGGCTTGTGTAAAAATTCCAAGGAATTTCGTGTCAGGTCTTTATACTGTAAACATAAAATGTATCATTTTTGCCCCATGCCAAAAGATCAAAGGACGTTGAAAATAGAAACGACGTCAAGTTTTCTGTACTAATAAGTGGAACAGCTAGGTACGGATGACAAAATCTTTTGTGTCAATTTACCAACAAAGGAAAACTTCGTACCCGTGCTAAAGATACACATAACATTTAGATTTATTTTTAACCCGTTAGAATTCTTAATAATCACGTTGGATATAAATGTCAAAATAGTGTGTCAGCATAATTTCATTGACCTCGAATGACGGCCTTTCTATAAAACTATACTCAAATGCTCATCATCGTCAACATTAACCCCCAATATATGAAGAAACTGAAACAATTACCCAAAAATCAATTAGATTATTCATTTCATTCCATTCGTTTGTCCGAAAAGATTCATCTTGTCTATATTTAATTTTTCTGACAAGGAAACAATTTTTTTGGTTCGATTCCATTGTAGGTTTTCACTACTACTAGAGGTGCAGGTCAAATAATCTGTACGAAGCCATATCTAAACATGCCTTACGGTGAATGTCAATTAATGATGGATTCTAAAAATAGGGCCGTCTCACAAGGTAACTCCGAGGTTTGATTGAAGCCTGTGTCGCTAATTTGGATTTGACATGTGAAATGGGTCCCTTGTGAGACACGCAAACAATGCGTGCATGCCTGGTAAGTTGCTGAGTTTGTTTATGCCTTAACAGGACAGAAAATACAATTGGAATTCAACTGCGTCTGCACTTGGCACGATTGTCAAGAAATGTCTCAAATTGCAAAGTGTCTCATGAGTCAGCGATCCAATGTGCAATCCAATCCAATGCAATGGAATATTAAAGTAGTAGCACAATAAATCATATTCTCAAGTGCCAGAATGATTGTGAAATGACAGAATATGACTACGAGGATGTTTCTGGATAATTCATTTTTTAAAATGGTCCGTCTAGTCGTACGTGATGAGAACGAAGTGAAAGATTGTTCTCACGGCACGATTGACCTCAACAGGTCAAGTCATTAAGATAAAAAATGAACAACACTACTTATTTCAACTTTACATCTAAAGTGCGAATTCAACTCTGACTATAAATATTAGTACGCATTGTAATGTAATGGTCAAACTACACACCGCATTGGAATCCTAATGAAAAAATCATATTAATTTTACTTGCTAACCAAAATTTCCATCTAACCTCACGTTATTTTGCGATTTCTCAAAATAACAAGTTCTGAAAATTGTGACCGAAGTTTTTTGATACTTACGTACAATTAGTTTTCTCAACTACTACAGAGTATTTTTTTCTTCCTAAGAACTCGCCCATTAATTCACATGCGTCGCAAGCATTGTTGCGTAATTGGTCGACTTTGATTTGGCAAAGTGAATGAATTCCTGATAGTTGAAGAAATTACCGGTGGAGAGGTTTTTTTTTTGTTTTCCATCATTTGTTTAAATGAAAAAATAACCATGCATTGTCAGTCCATGGGATCAAACCCTCAACAAAGCAAAATGAAAACGGATTTCCTGTACCATCTAGTAATTTATCTCTTTTGGATATTTATTTCTAAACTAAACTAGATATTCTGATTGGAAACCTTGTCTGCATTTCATTTCGTACTTGGGGGCACAATTTGTTTTCGGAATTATTGTAAAGGGTGTTCGAAGATTTTATGAGGACATCATCAATTTCATTGAGTCATGAAAATATTCACCGAGTCGACCGAGTACTTCCTGTAAACGTGACTTCAAATAAGACTCGTTTCACGATGACGATGATTGGTGGTGCCTTATCACTAGATTTCAGAGACGTTGTTAACGTAAACCGTAAATGGCTTTCTGTTTGCCAAGTTTAACCAGTTATAGTTATAATTAGTAAGTTAAACAAACAATTAGTATGTAACCTGCATTGCCAATATAAAGTCGTAAGGACCAATATTTAAAAAAAAATAATGCAGCGTGTCATAAATGTGTAAGACAATCAACGAACATGTCTAGGCTTGATGTGGTCAGTTAGTTAATTGCTTTTTAGATCAAATATTTTAGCATAATCTGTTTTCAGCGTGCGGACCAATTTGTCATCAAAATAATGACAGACATGAAGGATTGTTTCTAAAGGACAACAAGGTATGCGAATTTCAATGTATTATTCTTACAGGTATTGCAATTATTTTCGCGTCTATCCGAATAAATGCTACTTCAATTGAAATTTCTTGCCCTGTATTTAATTAATAGTAATTGTTGGAAGATAATGTAGAGTCATTTAAAATCACGCCGTATTAACAATCCACCACTGTATGGGCGGGGTTCATAAAGGTGACGCCAAGAAGACGTTGGAATGCGGGTGTTGCTGAGTCCCGGGATATACACGGGGTGAGAATTGAGGTCAACCCCTGCATGGTTAGCTAACAGTAGACTTAATTGAGTTTAAATGTGGGAGTAGAACCCCTGGACCGATTTCTTGAATGTGGTCGATTCTGATTGGTTTGAGACTCCTTCCTTAAGAAACCAGCTACCAACACCCCAAACCAGATAGAGCTTGAAGGTTTGACAATTTCGGCGTCATTCCCCGTCCTCTTCATCACCCTTCAACTCTAACTTTCATCTGGTCAAGTCAGTTAAGTGTAGACGACATTTTAAAATTTGACTTGTGAAATGTTTAAATATTCAGTTTTTCAAAAAATATCAACGTTTTCTAAGTGTTTATTCAGTTTTGTGAAATACAAGAGACCATCTCGCATCTAATCGAAGGGAAATGTCAAAAAGATCTGAAGATCTCAGAAAATTGGCGAAAAATCGACAATGTGCTTGTTTCTTCATGAATTACAATTTGTGGGAATTACCAGTACAACTACCAGTGCAGTACTTAGGTGAGTATAATATTTTCATATTTTTTTTGCGTTTTCGATTAGAATAGTTTACTTAGAACTGGGTGGTTCTGGATTGGATTTACAAAGTTGGCTTTTGTTTGTTGAAACTCGGGCTAGGGTGACAAGTAGAGGGTTAAGAATCTTTAGACTGTAAAAATGCCATTGCAGCATTTAGATAAAAAAAATCTGACATGCCACTCGTTTTCGTTATTCTTTTCTTACTATGGTTGTCATTTTAATTTTGTTTGAACGACAATTCTTATATTTATGGCCCCAACCGTCGCGACTAGTGAGATAAACAAATCATTTTATGTCTTTGACGATTTCCTTTATTCTCTTGTGGTTAATGCCAAGCCAGAAGGATTAAGAAATACAGCTACCAGTCTTAAAATATTAATTTAAGTTAAAACGTGGCTTCTCCGCCATTTTGGACAGAGTCCCCACGTGCGCGCCAGGGGGCACATGCTTGGTCAACCCCTTAAGAATACCTCCCATATATCCAATGCCATGGATATTAAGACCCAATTATTTGCAGAACCAGGTACTCGAATGAGTCGAATGCCACCTCATGTGTAAATGAGGTCTAAGATTAAAATGAATGCCCTTAGTTTCTCAGATGGGATGACTCTTTCTGCATATTTATCAAAATATCTTCCAGATTACAGAAAATAGCAATCAACCCAACACAAGAATATACAAATCCGGCATCTAAATTCCGGCTTCTATTCCAAACTTGGTTTTTGTTGAGCTAGACATTTAAGTTAGATATTACTTAAATATGCACATTATTAAAAATTATTAGGAGTGCTTCAGTTCAGAAAGCTCATTTCATACAAATTAGAAATATTTAAAGATCACTCTCACAAATTAGGCTTATTATGATCGGAGAAAATCAGAAGTACGAATTAAGGTCCATTAATTAGGATGAATTAATATGATATGCTAATTAGTTTTACATAAATTTGGTTGTGAAGCTTTAAAAATATTAAATTATTGTACATTTCATTATTGAAGATAACTGTCGCGTAGTTCTTTTGTGTTCCCATTGAATTTTGCACATCAAAAATGCAATTAGTATCAACAATATTATTAGTTTCTTGTCTTGTTTAAAACTGACAAGGTTGTGATGTTCTTATAATGGAATTTACTCCGAAGGTGTCTGGTTAAAAAAAAATGGCGCCTACTGCTAGTGCACGAAGAAGCAGACGCAATAGATTGGAAAATATTTGCAGATATTTATGAAATGTATGGATCGGAAAACTTTGAGAGCGCTGGTGTCGCAGTCTTGAGACTGGGATGTACATTTATAATACTAAATTAAATAATGTGCACTCCATTCTCAACTCTGGGATTCCAGTCACTAACATCATCTCAGGGTCCTAAAGAAAATAAAATTCAAAATTTTTCCAACGTCCTACTAATTCACCAACGACACAACAATAACCGAATCACTGTCCGATCATCCGAAGCTGTGATGGTGTACAACAAACACAGAAATAAACTCAATCAATCAATCAATCATATTATTATTAGTAGATAGTGTAACCACCACTCTGCGTGGTCTTTTAAAATCTTTGTTTTATTGTTTTTTATATATTTTTTTACAAATTACCCGTAATCCGTTCAATAATAAAGTGAAATTATTTCTTGGGATCATTGGATCCAAAAATTAGAACAGACACTTGAAATTTCAGCGCATCTACGTATTTAAAGATATTCCCTAAAAAAGTCATTCTTTAGAAAATATTGCAATAGGAATACTGATTCCCTTGCATCTGAATATTAATTTATTTCTAATTAATTCAAGTGTAAGTAATGTACTTAATTAATATAAGAGTTGAATTTATAATGAATTTGGACATGGAGAGTATGCTTGTTTCGGAACCTACTTATTATTTTCACGGCATCATCACATTTGTACTTAATCGGCCTATTTTATTCAAAAAGGTATCAGGAACGAAATTCTAATTAAGTTTATTCATATTGCAGGAAAGGTGCGAAAATGGAAGGTTTTGAAGTGCCGAGCAGAACTTTATTCAACTGATTTTCTCAACATGTAGATGAATTCAAGTACATGAAAATTCAACAACAGTGAGTATAAGAATTTTCTGTAACATTTAATTAAGTTTTAAGTCGGTGGAAATATCTGGGACTGTTGATAGAAAATATATACAAAATGAGAAATGGTCATAAATAATACTAGTAGAGTCTCCGGTTCTGCACGCTTTTGTTTTTTTAGTCACGGCATGATTAATTGATTTTCAATCTTCTCTCACTCTCAAATTTTACTTGTTGGGTTACGAAAAAGGAATAGTAAGAAATGTTCTTACATTGTATGTAATTCTATAAGTTTTTACGTCTTTGAATGTTTATCTTAAATTATCTGAAAAGTGATTAGACACGTTTCAAGTAAATACACGGATGTCGGTATTCCTTTTCAGCCTTAGGAATATTTACAAAATTGAGATTCATTGATAATTTTATTTCTTCATGATATTAAATTTAATTAATGGTTTGTCATAATTTCATTTTTACAAAATTTTAGTTTAACAAATAGTTTTCTCTGTTGACTGACAATTGCATCAATTTATTTCTAAATTTGTATACACAATTAATTTTTGTGAATTATTCAATTCAACGATTTGGAAGTGTCTATATAAAAAAGTGTGTGTAAATTAATCGAATTATTAATTAAAAATTAACTTCATTTTGTAATTTTTTTTTTGTCAATTCCCTGTCGAGGAAACTTTATTAAGCGCTAATCTGATTTCTGCCTTGCCAATTTTGGAAAAATTTAGAAATGTTTGAAAAAGAAAAAGGCAAACGTTCTGCTTTCGGAGCATGTTTCAATAACAGAAGTATACTTCAGCTTTTCGAATTATAATCTAGTCCAGTTAACAGTTCAATTTCAACCGGAATTACAAGCTATGAAAAACAGAATATAATGAAGAAAAATTAAAAAAAAAATCGAAAGCAGTCTACGTTAAGGCGGTGTATGGATTTTCATTTACTCATGTACAATTGATTAGTCGCCGCTCTTGGCGTGGACAGAGTTTGAATAACAATCACCACTTAATTCACGCCCTTTGGATATTAAGAAACTACAGGGACGGACATTGGGAACAGAAGTCTTATACGTACAGGGTGTTCCAGACACCACGTCTTCGTATTGGAAATTTGTTGAGGTTCTAATTTTCAACACGAGATCGTGGTGTCTAGCATAGCCGATACCATCATTCCCACCAAATGAAACCTGGTCATTCATTATTGGAAGGAGGGTTGTTCAATAAATTACTAACAATTTTGAAGCGGGTATAGACAGTTTGAGAACAAAGTGAGAAAAGTGTAATTGAAGAACGATAAATACAGTTGGAGGTAATTAATTCTAGTTTACTATTTAATTACGCTTGTGTGGGACTTATTTATTGCTCACCCCTCGTAATGATGAACTTTTTCTTCGTGTTACTTAACTAATAACATAGTGACATTTCTCATATTTTAATTTGTCGTGAACTTTTTCATAGTGAATTTTCAGATAATTTAACTTGTACTGCTGAACTTTTATGTAATATTGCTCTTAATAGTGACATTTCGTAGAATGTGCATCATATTCATTTGTAGTGATGGACTTCCTCGCAATGTAGCTTATAAGAGTGACATTTTACATAATTTTGTTATTATGGTGAACTTTTTCGTAATACTACTTATTATAGTGACATTTTATTTAATTTAATTGTAGTGAATGTGACAGATTGTTGCATTGATTAGTGACATTTTGCATAATTTAACTTGTCTTTTTAATGGTGACATTTAAATCATTTTGTAATTTTACATTTCACAATATAATTTTGTAGTCATAATCTTATTTTCCATAGTGATTGATTGTATTAGTGAAATCTGGGGCCTGGTAAAATACAAAATGTATAGGTATTAAATACATTTCAATGTATCAGAGATTTTACAAAAAATGGGCATAGATTTTTGAGGTGTGTCTTCAAAATGTAAATATTTTGCCGAGGCCTGGTGAAAACCATTGGCGACATAGAGCCAGGTTTTCACCGAGTGAAGGAAGTATTTTCGTAACTCTTACTAAGAAAATACTTCCCTGGCTTCGGGACAACCTAAGACTCAAGAATCATCGAGGAATTAAGACATCAATTTGAGGATCATGATCTCACAGTAAGATGACCGAATAGAAGTAGCATCTCGGTATGGACTGATTAATCAGTAGCCTCGCCGACACAAGAAGTATAGATAGCGTCGTCGCTCGAAGCGATTCATTCATAACTATGTACGTGTGAATCACAGTTGTTAAATCGAATCCCTTCGAGTGAAAGCTATCACACTACCACAGCACCCATCGACCACTACAGTTATTTTTTTAAATTTAAAATTGACTATTTTCAAAACTAAATGCATGATTTTTATTTTAACTAAATTTTCTCAATATTTTTTTAAAAAATGAATGACATTGTGAGGGCGGACGAGACTGCAGGCGTCCAGTTTATATGTTGCTCTTACTATAAAATATTTAAATCGTAGTACGGACAACGTTTAAGCCGGACCGGCGGATCTTCGTAATAACACCAAAACTCATCAGTCAATATTATTTTCCGTGTGGGTGTAATTGAATTTTGTATAAAGTTCATGGTGAATAAACAACCATTTGATTGGAATCTGGATTTCCGGGACATGGAATGTTATTTTACCCTACATTCCATCCGAATCCAACGTAAGGTTTAGAACACACTTTATTAATCAGTGTTTTTAACCTTGGTTGACTCGGTTGGCAAGGGTATTGCCACTTGGATGTAAAATCTTGCCTTGCCAGTGAATGTAAGTGTCCAGCGTTGCCACACCATGAATTCCAACACAACGTTGCCAGATTGGCCAGTGAATAATATGGACACAATTTATGCCGATCACGGATGTCCAATGGATGGAATTGGGATTATCAGGACTCTGGGGGTTAGCCCAGTATTTGTAGCTTCCGTCGAATCATTTCTGTAGCTTCATATATTGTGGCAAACCCCCAGTGTCAAACTTCAGTGCAGGATTACCAACGGATAGGTCACCTCGTGACCTGGGAAAATTCAGGACTTCTAGAAGGAACCAATTGCCTGGGTTTGGCAAATTTATTCGGTATTGCATGTTCGCTTAGAAGTACCAATTAAATTAGTCAATGCTCTGTTAATTTGGTCTTCACGGCAAGACGGGAGAAAAATCAAGAGAATGAGTTCTGTGGCTATGTCAAAGGTCATTTAGTCAAGAGTGAGCGGAATACGTTTGACAGTGATTTCGAGCTTCCTGCATTTGGCTTACGATGTTTGTTGATGATCCGTGAGGCATTTGGAGGTAGGTAAGAAGTCACGGTCCAAGTCACCTGGACCTGCATCGGAAAAATCATTAATAAATACTTTGTTAAAGTATCCGCACAATTTTGTCAAGTAGAAATTAGTACGCAGTGTCCTTAGTACTCAAGAATTAGCTGTGAGTTATTTTGAGTCTTCAGTGCCTTGCGAGAACTCATTTCAAATCTGCGATTTGAAATCAAACGGAAATAAATCGGCGTCCGGATGAAGCGACCATTTTAATATAAATATCCCTTCGGGGACACTAGAACCTATGGTACGTCCTTGAATTATTAAAATAGGAGCACCAAGATTCTAGTGCTTCTGAAGAGTGACCTGTCAACATCCACCTACACAAAGGGACTTGAAATCGTCGACAACAATCGAAAAATAAATCAAGGGTGGCGTCTCGATGAAGTGACCATTTTAATATAAGTACCTATCCCTTCGGGGACACTAGATCTTCTGGTACACCCTTGAACTATTGAAATGGGAGCACCAGGGCTTCTAGTGCTTCGTGTGATCCATGTCTACCTCCATCTGCATAAAGCGAATTAAAACCATCGGAATCAGTCGAAAATAAATCAAAGATGGCGTCTAGATGAAGTGACCATTCTAATACAAATATCCCTTCGGGGACACTTGATTTCCTGGTAAATCCATGAACTATTGAAATGGGAGCACCATGATTCCAGTGTCTCGGAAGAGTGATCTGTGTCTACCTCCACCTGCACCAAACGATTTGAAGTCATCGGAATCAGTCGAAAATAAATCAAGTATGGCGTCTGGATGAAGCGGCCATTGTAATCTAAATATCCTTTCGGGGACACTTGATTTCCTGGTAAACCCTTGGAATATTGAAATGGGAGCGCCTTGATTCTAGTGTCTCTGAAATGCGAACTATGTCTACCTGCAGACAACAAAGAGATACGCTGTGATGAGGGTCCTCAGGAAATTATAGGCAATCGAATGTATTAAATCTAGACGTTAGAGGAAATAGACGAAGGCTTACACTTACAAAGGATAGACATGACCTGCATACCAGGACCTTGACCCGACACGTCAATTTTTTTAATGCCTTACAATCTCCTGAGGGGTTTTCGGTCAAAATTACTTTGCAGAAATGATGTAGTTCGGTGCAGCTAATGGGTTAAAGAAGGATAGATGGATTTGACTGGATTTTAGATACGTTAGAGCCCACTTGCTGAACAACTTTTGTGAAGGTTGTACCCAGAAAAGGCTAACAGTTTGGGGGTACAAAATTTTCACAAAAGCTATTCCGCTGGTGAAGGGCTAAAATATATTCAAAATCCAGGTAAATCCATCCAGACTCCTTCAACCCACTAGCTCCGGCCGGTCAGTGTCCCTCTGTCAAAAAGGTTCATGTTAATACTTGAAAAATCATTGGTTTAAATGTCTGCCAAAATTTTTATTTGACATTTCGCGTCAACGTTGACAGATGCCCATTAGAAATGCATTTTGAAAAAAAATTAACATCATTTTTCATAATTATGTAGCATGGACATTTCTAGACAACTGACATGAAACGGAAATTGGTTCGTCTTCCATTCCAAGAAGATTGAGGTGGAATGACGATTTTGGATGTCGAAAACAAGCACTCTGCTAGCGGCCCACATTCGCATGGTTATTGACCACATTGTAATCTATGATATTATTGAGATATTCTACCAATCTTCAAACTACGGATGATTGTTTCACGGAAGTTGACATGGACGCCATCTCTAAAATGTCGTACTCAGTTACTGGAAATTAAAGATGGTAACTCATAGCTTTGAGCTTACATCTGAGTTTTCAGTTTAATTTCCAGGAACCGCATACAAATTAAGGAGTCATTAATCATGTGATTTGGATATGGAGAGAAGAATTGGGACGAAGCAGAGGAAGTTGACATACGACGCCAGTTACGATTGAACCGAGGTCAGGTCACTGGGGTTCATCACAATCCTTATATTGCTTGCTCATATAATCCAAGCAGTCTATGGATTGTCGATTACCCCCCGGGGTCTTGAAGTCTGCCAACAAACACCGAAGACTGCTGGGACAAAACTTGATTGCGAAATGTGCACAGGGCTTGTCCGGTGCGCGGGCTATTATCTGCATCTGAAAATACAAAAAGAGGAATATACATTTCCAAAGGTAAGACTTCGCTCTTCCTAAATTCATCCATATGGTTGTATTTTTAATGATTGTCTTACATTCCATTATAGAATTCCATTAAACAACATTCCACCGGACTTCTGTGATATGGTACAGCAAAATTTTAAGTCAACGGAGAATTGCACTAGAGCCGATCGTTAATGAACAGTTATTGAGCCTCGAGCATTGTCTAGTATTTGTTCGGGACTTTAACTGGTCGCTCACGGTCTATAGCCAATTTGACACCGCATTTTTTCCATAAGAAAATCTCAGGAAAGAGGATTCCACACCAAACTATGGCACACTTGCCCTCAACACGTTGAATCCAATTGTCCCGGAAGGGCTGGCATCTGGCAAAATATAGGTCATAGTAAAGTAGGAACTAGGATTTGAACCACTGTCGTTATACATATTTATTACGTAGTGACAAGTCCTAGTTACTCCTACTCATATTATGCACCAGAAATACGCCACTCAAGATCTTCCAGTAAGAGGACGCAGCACTGTTCGTTTATAAAACAACACATTTTCCGTGTCGCTGATTGTAATTCCAATGTTATATTTTATTATTTTTAAGTAATATTATTATTTTTTATTTTTTATTAACTACCGTAAGTAATTGTTAAAATTAGAAACGTATTTTTAATATATTGTAGCCATTGACTTTCCCAACAATATTTGTGTAAGTCATATTTCGAACAGTGTAACCGTTTGACAGTCAGAAATAAAAGAGCCGAATACATTTTGTGACGTCACGGATTCAAATGACGTCATAAAGTGTATTGTATTTGACCCATGTATTTCTATCGGCCAAACGGTCAGGCGTTTCAGTGTAGAACCTTCACAAATGTCATTCAGGAGGTCAAGGACAACATGTACAAGAGGATACAGCCAAACACAAAGGCCTACATTTGGTCGCAAGGGTCACCGAAGACCACATCCGAAACTGAAGGATAAAGAATAGGTCAGTCCATTGCGCGGCTATGGTGGTCCTTCATTTTAAATTTCTAAATAAATGAGAACCACTTAAGTTCGCACTGGAAGGACTCTATATTGTCATCACCAGAACAAGAAAACAATACAATGAAGAGGAATTGGGCCGGCAACTCGGGACTTTCGCTAATGCGTTAATGGCCATGTTGGCGAAGTGACGGAACTTTGTATCATTCCGTGATTTCCAACATTACCAAAAACGCAAAAGCTTAAACATCGTGGCAGATTCTGAGAATAAAATTGTTGGAAAATACGGAATCGATTTAAACCCGGAAATACAAGGCGAATACAGCAGACGGTTTCTTTGTTGCTTACTCGTCTTGTATTCCCCGAATTTAAATGTCGTTTCATTTCATCATTCAAATCTACTACTCAGAGATGGACCTCAACATGACCTACTGGGAATGCAGGATTAAAAGCCCGGGATTCTATTTCATTGTTCGTGTTCAAAGTTTTGACATTTCACATTTTCTTAAATTCGAAAAGATAAGAATGGCGTAGTCTTATTTTTAATTATCTTTCTTATTAATTTGACAGTAAGTGATTGGATGGAGGCGATGAGCTCAGAACATCCAGTTTGGCTGGAAAGCATAAATTTTGTCCAGGCCAACAGATTCCAGCATTTCTATTTATTTGTGATCATCAGTGACGGAGAAGGAGTGTCAAATACCAACGTCACTTAACGGAAGGCAAAATTCATGGAAAGATCCTCAGAGGAAATAAGAACCAGAAAGAATGTTCGTTCACTTGAAAATATCACTCAAGTTTTGTCGGTAGTCAAGAAGTTTGAAGGATTTTTGTTAAGATGCCCTGGGAATTCAAGTGGATTCACGTTTCTGCCTCAAAGAGTTTTCTTTTTTTTGCAACATTCCAAATGACACTTTAACGATAAGTTTTTTATTGTCTTTGATTTTTACACGTGTAACCATACACGTCATTGAATTCCCACGAAGATCTTCTTCAATTTGAGTGATAAAGCACGGCCAATCAAGTGCCTCGCGTATCGCATTTCCTTTTAACATCATTTCCGTATCAGCTATTTCAGACTGGCATCATGTTATTCTGAATTGTTGATGATACTTAAGACAAAAGAAAAATAAGAAAAACAAATTCAGGCAGGTGTTGTCAACTATTTGACACCCTCTGTGATCCAACCGCTGTCATATTTCACTTGTGTTTAACTCGTAATTTAACGTTCCTGGTATTCTCTGCATACTTTCTCTAGAATTCCCTGTATCACACTCGCTAGCTACGAAATTCGGTGTTTTCGGCAAATACCCGGTGGGTGGGTACGGGGATGCGCTGCCGTCCGGTACATCGCCGTACCTCAGAGACGATTGGCCCACGGTATTTTTGACAACAAAATTTTATTCTTTGCACCAAAATCTGACCGTTTTGTTTACTCAGTTAATTCCTTTAATTTGGTCAGCAATTTCAGTTTGCACTGTTCTCAATATTCAGACTAGATGATAGATTCTAGAGCTTTTCAGATTTAACTGTTTTATACTAGTTGACCATAAATCACTGGCTGGTCATCTCAACCAGCATTTACTCGAAGTTTAATTCCTACTTTTACAAAGGTATGAATCTCCGTTATCACTTTATCTTAACAAATCATATGATTACACTATTTTGCAGTCGGCTTATTTACAACAGTCAACCCTGCAAAATATAAATAATTATGCCCGACTTTTTATTGTACATATGATCAGGTAGCTACGGGACTACTTTTTGGCATGCCTTGGTAGAGAAAATGCCTGATCATCTGGGAAGTGGATAAATGTACGATAGGTGTACGCACGCACCACACAGTCATGTTCAGAACCCAAACTCCTTTTAAGCAGAACACTTTGGACTCAACCCTCCAGTTTCACCTGAGATTCCGAGCAGGAAGGAAAGGTCAGGAGAAAGCACGAAGAAAACACAACTACAACTTTCACCGTACACGCTACACAATATATTCAGCCTAGTCAATTTCAAACATTCCAAAAGTTCGTCAAACTGAGTTTACTACTTTTTTGCTACGTCAATTGGCTTTGGCCATCAAGTCAAGGTAATCATTTATTCACATTTTAATATGATTTATTCATATATTAATTAAAAACTTCACACATGTCCGAACATTTCAATTAAATTAAAATATTGGATACAGTTTGTGTTTTCCTGTTAAAAAAACGTAGCAGGATATTTGGATAGCTCATTTTAGAGCAAGGAGAACCTATAAAAATTGCTTGGTCACATTAGACAGGAGTCTGCTCAGAAAGGGTAGGTCTTCCGCCTTGGAGTAAGATATGAACTAATCGCACATGTGTGCGATAATTTATTTATAAGAAACATGGAACATTCCATTGTTTGTTAGTTTGTTCCACGAAAGACTTAAAATTTGAAAAATTATGTAGCAGGGTAATTTTTGGTGACGTGCTACGAAGATTGAAATAGAAAGTTCTGTGAGAACTTTCTGTTTGGAGAAAGTTTATGATTTTCTGAATAGAATAGAATAGAATAGAATGTGATTTATTTCCGTGTCAAAAGTTATAAGACTTAATTATACATCAAATGTAA
>JAQFYE010000521.1:0-34247 GCA_034694305.1 Protaphorura glebata
TTTTGGTATTTTCAAATGAGGACAAGAAAGTATTTTGGTATTTTAGTATTTTGGACCGAAACAATTGAGTATTTAGTATTTTGTATTTCAAAATACTTTTCCGAGTATTTTGCCCATCTATGGACACCTCTCATAACATCCAGAAGAAACAATACAAGGACAGTTGTTCTAATTCCATAATAAGGCATGTCATCTTGAAACTAAAACAATGACTTTGTCCATTTTATGTTGTGTAAGACATTCGGCCTTAATTCTGTACAAAAAATTTCCCGAATAATATTTGCGGATGTATCCATGTCAGTTCAGGACAGGATACACATGTGTATGCAGTATGCACAAATCTATGATCTCATTTTGCCTCAAAATATTGACTACAATTTCAGCCAAATCTTAATTAAATCCCTAAGAAGTACGAACTGTCCTCTGGAACTTTCATGATCTTCCAATGAGATAAGTACGAGTTTTAAGGGAATATTGACTTACATGAGTCCATAAATTTTTGAGCCTGGCGAGCCGCGCTCGCCGACACTTCGTCAACCTCTGGTGGGACATATAATTGTTGCAGTTCCTCGGAACCGTTGACACTGACCGCATGCTCCCATCCTTCCTCAGGCTCTGGAAGGCTAGCCTCTTCGGGAACAATCTCCGCCTCCGGTTCAACAGGGGTTTGAGGAGGGCAGTCAGAAGGCGGGGCGGTGGGAGTGGTGGGACTGTCAATTAAGGCTGGTGGGGGAGGAGACACGACTGGACTGCCAATGGATTGCTTGGAGTCCCTTCGAGATGATGGAGGTTCACTAGGGGTATTCCTTCCTACACTCGAAACAGACGACGAACTGATACTAGATGGCGGGCCACCACCTGCACCTTGCTGCTGCTGATGTTGCTGTTGTTGTTGCTGCTGATGTTGATGATGGTGTGGCATAGCCTGCATTTGCATAGGGCCATTTCCGCCACGACCTCTGTCCATATTATTGTTATTGTTATTATTGTTATTATACCCACCCCGGGAACCACGCCTTCCTCCACCACCACCACCACGACCTCTCTGCATATCTCTATCGGCAACACTATTATTTCTGTCATGTTGTTGTTGCTGTTGCTGCTGTTGTTGTTGCTGTTGTTGTTGCTGTTGCTGCTGCTGTTGTTGTTGTTGCTGTTGTTGCTGCTGCTGCATACTAGCCATAACGCTATTTTCTATATTGTTTACTTTGTAAAGATTCACATATTGTGGCTGGTTGAGGTATTGGGGTTGAGACGGTGGTCTCATGGGGACCTGAGCTAACAACTGTGGAATTTGACCACGAGAATGCAACTGTTGATTGTTATAGTTCAATTGTGCTTGTTGTTGTTGAAGTATGTGATGGGGGTGCATGCTCAATCCCCCAGGAGAAGTAACAGGAGACCCAGTAACTCTCTGATATTGTTGTTGCTGGTGATGTTGTTGTTGCTGTTGTTGCTGCTGCTGTTGTTGTTGTTGCTGCTGCTGTTGTTGTTGCTGTTGTTGCTGATGTTGTTGTTGCTGTTGCTGGTGTAGAAGTAGAGTTGAGTATTGTGGAATGCCCAACCCCATAGGGTATGAACTAGGTTGGACGCCAACTTGTTGGAGTGGTAGATTATGCATAGTCTGCATGCTCATTTGCATCGGCATTGCTACATGTTGGACATTCGGACCTGCCAAGTGCTGGGGACCAACACCAATACTCATAGGAATGGGTGGTGAAATGAGTCCTTGAGCTGCTAAGCCACTCATGAGGGGGAGAACGGCATTATTGTGTAAGTGAGATGGTGGGGGGACATGTTGGGGGAAATTTTGCATTGGGTGCAAATTCCCACCTTGCTGCACATGATGGTAAATTGGGGAGTGACTCATAATCGTAGACATGGGTGGGGGTGAGGTGTAGTAATGTACTGTATTTTGGGGGGAATAATGTGGGGAGGGGGCGGGGGCAGGATGTACCTGATGCATTGCAGGTTGTATCAGTAATGGCTGATAAGTTGGAGGTGGTTGCTATAAAAACAGTTTTAAAAAATTGATTTAGCTTTGAGAATTACCAAATTATTCATTTTTCTGGCAATTAAATCGGTCCAGTCGAAAGGAAATCTTAGATATTGGATACTATACATGATGTATGTATTTGACCGAGTAAAGAAGTTCCTGAACCCTAAAGACCCTGATTACGGTAAGACTGACTCACAATATGCCAGAAAACCGAATATCGGGCAATAAATAAGCGGAATATCCCGGGAATGAATATTAAACTGACCTCAACCTGCTGTGAAGGATGTCTTCCGAGGAGTCCCTCTCCTTTCTCCGCGGGCATGTTATGTTTAACGATCGGTTTTGGGGAATTGACCGTCGGTTTTGGCGGTGGTGGTGGGTTTAGATTCCTTACTGGGACAGACTTCACCTTTGAGCTTTCAACGACAGGAACAGTCTGCTGGACTTCGACTTCGGGAGTGAACAGCTGTAAGTAATCAAATCAAATTATTTTTATCATATGACCTGATTTAATAAAACAGAAACAAGAAAACACAAACAAAGTAATAAAAGGAACAAAGGAAGTAGTACAAACCTTGGTCGCACTACTTGGGGCCGTAGAGTCTAGTAATGCCTGATTGACACCGAATCCAAATTCAAAGTCATTACTTCCCATAACAGGTTGTTCCTTAAAGTTTTCACCGCAGAATATGACGGGTTCTGTTATTTGAATACTTGAAACCCCAACAACAGTCTTAGTACTCGCTTTTAAACTGTCAACAAAATTAGTCGTGCTTTTACCCGAAGGTTCACGCTCACGTTCACGTTCAAGTTTTTCTTCCTTCAAATCAGGAAGTCCATTTACACCACTATTTGTCGTAGGCACAGAACTAAGCGAGTCATGCCTTGGATGACCTTGTCCTGAAACTACCGGCACTCTGCTAGGAATTAAATCCGACGAACTAAGAGCTTTATTACTTAGCCTCGGTTGAGATTTAGAAGTCGAGGTCGTCGTCGGCGACGCTGGCACTTTATCATTTTGTGGTGCGGAAGACACTACAGTTGCTGTTATTTTTTCCAAAGTTTTGATGTCAGTTCCACGACCAGCCAAATTCGTAGCTACTATGATATCTCCAGGATGACCATTATTAACTTCTACATCCAATGCAGCTTTCTTTTCACGGGTATCTTCGGGGAGGAGAACTGGGTGAGCTACCACCGAAACGGATTCAGAATCTCTCGCCAAATTGGTCAACCGAGCGATGTCGGCGTAAGAAGTCTGAAAAGTAAGCAAAATATGATTGTTTCATTAAAGGTTCACGATGTTCACGCCGTAACAATAGGTAGTTTTAAAAGCCAGTAATCCCCACGAAGTTCAAATCCTTAGCGTGTCCAGTTTTGCAAATTTACAAAGTTAGTTGCGCATGAAAGTTTAAATTTGGCGTATCGTTCGATTAATTAGCCAAAATATGTATTTCCTTGCAACACTCACCAAATTTGAATCATTTGTGTGGATGGTCTGAATTCTGAATCAGCGAAAATGTGGATTTTCACATGAAATGTTTTGAACCCTTTGTGGGTATCGTATCAAAATCTTTTACAACAAAAAGTTGGAAAATTAATGTTTGTTCAGAGTATGTCTAAAACGAACTGACGAGCAAGACCTGAGGAATCTGACAAACTACTTGCAACGTGTTCGTAATTCGTATAAGTAGTTTTATGAACAGGAGACACAATAATTTATTACAATATTGTCGAGACTATATTCATACATTTTCGCAGCTGAGGTATAGAATTCAGGTAAATTATTGAACATTTGCATTCCAATCCTAATCTCTCAGAAGGTTGAGTTGAGCAGATTGAAAATTAATTTTTCGCGTCATTCATTCAAACTAGATTATTTCGTTCCTACAAAAAAGAAGGATTAACTCAACTTGGACCATAAATGTACACGACAATTGGTGTGACAAGGAACCCCCAGCAAGAAAGGCATTGGTTTAAATCAGTTCAGTGTAGTTAAACATAGCCTACTAAAATCTTCAGAATTAGTCATTCCTAGCGGTATACAAGACACCAGACACACAAAGAACACAATTCTCCCATTTCTAGTAACGGATATTGACATTCCTCAATTTAATTTTCGATTTCTCATTACTGACTTCAAATTTGGACTCTTGCGGAGGTTTCGGTATACTAAGCCTGGAGAAATCAGCATCGCTGAAATACGTCCAAAAAATTTTACTCGGAGTCGGAAAACCAAAAATTTTGGAATTTTATTGAAAATAGTTTCCTCATATTAGCCGTCTACCTGAAGACCACTGCCGCCTGGTCTAGTGGACTACAATTATCTATTTCATCCATTCTAAATGTTCAAGTCAATGACTTATTAAAACATTTTAATCTTTCCTGGTATTTCCGGGTAAAAATGTTACCTGCTACTTTAAAGTTTTCTTAAGAAAATGAATCAACTTAAAAGTTAATTGTGAATTAACCGTTTAAATATTCAATTTAGCTTGCAGTAAGTGTTTGATAAGAACACTGACCGAACCTTGATTTGCATGAGTGTTCAACAAAGAGTAATCAAAACATAACAGTACTGGTGGGAAGTCTGTGAGTTCAGGATGTTTAGACGCCAAACTCACTATCACCAGAAAAAAAAATTATAAGTACATATGTCAGTAGTAAAATGCAAATTTATCAGCGAACATCCCGTCAGTTGACAATTGGCAACCATAACCTCACCCTTTCCTTTAACCAAATTAATACAACTGACAAACTATTGGGTTAAAAATTAAATCCCGTGGAATAAGAATGATATTTTTAAAACAAACTCCCCCTTAATTAATTTTGGTTTAATTCCTTCGGAATTGGAATAATAATACTAGAAGAAAGTACGTCCGGATGTTCAGAAATGTTATAACTATCTGCTAAAATCGTCAATGGTATTGAGATTTATGCCAATTAAGCTGCGATTCTGTCTAACGAAGAGTTAGAGGGTAAGAAATTAATTTTATGGTGTTACTGTTTATGGGGAGGCAGCATATAAGGGGTATGACGATATGAGTTTAAATTGTATGCTTGCCCCTTGCTGAATTGGTCGACACTTGAATAGTAAACTTAATTAAAAACTTAAGAGAGAGGTATTCTAATTTATTAGTTTGTCTTGGTTTTTTTAAACTCTAAAAAAACTAGAATATGTCTCGGGTTGGAAATTGAGATGATCTGGCGTCGTCATTTTCTGTAGGGTAGTCTATTTCTAATTGGAGTGGCTATCCCCATTCAAAAATGCAGTCATACCTAACAGAATTTGTCTAATGGATAAAATAATTGTCAGGATAGTCAGGAATTTTTGCAAGATCCCAGCTAGGAATTTATTCGATCCCTAGTTTCAACATATGTTATATGCCAATGAAGCTTCTAAAATCACCCGACTCCAACGACAGATGCTAACAGTAATTACTGAACAAATTTGATACAAGTCTTTCGACAAACAATTAATAGTTAAAACGATTAGTATGTACCTGCGGAGTTCCACCGCTAGAGGAAGAAGTTTTGGGTGGACATTCCTTTGGAGTACATTCCCCCGCAGGTAGAGAGCGAACAGAATCATCGTCTGACCCGGAACCGTGTTCGGACCCCGGAGCTGAACCGACTGATTTTCGTCGGTCACTTCCACTTCCGCGACCACGATTTCTTGGTTTCTCACTCCTGCCACGAGAATGTTCGCCATCACCACCTAAGACGTTAAAAAAATAATGACGACAAATAAGCTAATGTTTGGAGCTAAGAAGCGCAAGATATCGGAAGGTTTCTCATTTACTAAACTTACGTTTGGATTCGGCTTTTTCGGGCTTCTGATTCTTATTCTTCTTCCTTGAAACAACAATGTACTCTTCAGTCGGAGGCTGAAACTGATGTTCACGTGGAGTGACGAAAGCAGAATCAGATTGGGGACTTCCCACTGGACTGATTGACACTATAGTGGCTTCCTGACCAACTCGTGTGTTCTCTATTTTGGGGACGCTGGACGTGCTACTTGCAGAACGGTCACGTTTTTTCTCGACAGACGTTGAAGATGCTGACCTTGCCTCCATAGAAGGCGGCTTTACAGCCAAGGCTAAATTGTCATCGTCTAATGACATGGATTTCACCAAGATCTCTTTCTCTTTACTTTTACTCCTTGGCTCACGCTCCTTTTTCTGTCGCACACGCTTACCCTGTTTAGAAAAGAGAACAGTATTCATTAATACTTTAAAAAAAACTCAATGTGAAATGCCTTAATCTTTTCTTGAGATTAATTTCAATTCCGGAAGGACTGGATACAATATACACACCATCTGATAATCGAATTTACACCCATTTCACATTACAGATATACCATCCCGATAAAATCACACATAAAGCGCGCTATTCCACCCATGTTGACCAAAAAAACATTTAACTGGAAAGAATCGACTCAACCCGAAATGAAAAATAAACAATTATTTCAATCATATCGTGCCGAATTCTAATTTTAATTTTAAATCGGATCAATAATTTCCAACAAACGAGTCAGTAGTTCGAGCAAATTAGCTTAGAACATTAATAATTAATATCCATAATTAAAAAACAAATGAACTATTCAGAAAATGTGAATGACTACAAGTATGAAAACCACAAAACAAACCCAGTGTTTAACGAAAAAATTGCAAATGAATTTAAGGAACAAATATCTTCATATGGTCCAATGGTCCCCGAATAAACCATTTCTTACCACCGTTGTCCACATGGTTCAAACTTTTGAGAAAAATTCATAATTTGAACAAACACTGTTACACATTTTCCCTCTTACACTTTGTACGTTGTTCAATTATGTTGAAGGCAGGCCATGATTAGGCAAAACTGCAAGGTTCACTAACTTAGCGTTCAAAAAAATGTATTCATATAGACAGACTCAACATTAATAATTAAATTAAACACTAAATCCTTCCTCCCGGTTTTACTATTGGTGTGGAATGACTAATCAAACTAATCAGATCCATGCATTCCATATATTCAACATATGCGTCATTACGTAACTCTCTCTCAACTCACCCAATCAACAATTCGACATATTATTATTAGTCCAGTTGAAGAGAGGAAGGAAGGACCTTGGAGAGCGACGCTCTTCAACCTTTGACCTTACCAAGCTAAACCGACAGAATTCTTCAAAGTATACGTGATTAATATTATTTCACTCTTACAAGGAATTTCTATTACGTGTAAAACTCAAATGCTAAGGATATAGATAAAGGATTTTATTATTTGGTCAGTTTTATTAGAATAAACTGTTGTAAATACGAGAACCATGCCTGACAACAAAATGATATGCCAAATCAAGTACCCTGATCCGATATATACAGATTTCTTCGGCAAACTACGATAAAGGACATAACCGGAACTGGCTTAAAAATCGAAACATCTAAAATTGTCTTTAATTTCGAGAACAGCAAAGGCGAATTTAAAAAAAACAGAATTCAAAAATTTAGGCCCAAAAAATATTTTTATATTTTCATCTGATCTTATTTTCAAAAGACTTAAGTTATCTTACGCGATGGTATCGAATTCGCAATTTAAGGTGCATAGTTAGTATATTTCTGAAAATATAACTGTGGGCCAAAAACCATTGGATTTCCCTTAATCCTGTATCCATTTTGAAATATTTCAAGCAATCACTTCTGGGGATATTTTTTCCAAAATATCCTGTAATCAGTAATTCCAACGCTAAGGGTGATTTAAAAAAATTGTGATTCGTGACCGGACTCTTGGATTCCTCACTCGTCTACGATTTAGCTCTTTGCTCTTAAAAATTTTGCACTTGAGAAGGGCTCCTTGTTAGTCTAACCAATACAAGTAAATAATTTTTTAAAACTTTGATTCGATTCGACTCACCTCCATTCAATCTAAATGAATTAAATCCTTGCCTTTATGCACCCATTCATTACGATTAGTTAGACGTGTGTCAATATATTCCATAATATGAATCCATGGACTAAGTCCACTAACTTGGCGATTAAATGCCGTTGGTGTTTGATATTCATATGACCTATATGTTAAGTATAGGAGGGGCGAGTCGGTCTCATCAATGAATTCAATGAAATACGCGTACAGTGATCATCGTGTTTCTAATTGCTATTGGTATATTGCAAATTATGATGGCGGACACCACTCGCTTTCTTCAAGCGCTAGTACCTAGTACAGACGTTTTCGCGCCACACGGCGTCATAGCTTCACATGAAAAATGAGTACTGTGCAAATAATATCCATATTCTATTCTAAATACATGGGGTAATGAATGAGAAAAGGAAAATTAATAGAGATCAGTTCTTATAGTCTTTGCTCAACAGTTTCTGGAGAATGTGTGGCATCTACTACAATCGTCAAATGTTTTGATCCGACAAACTTTGTTTACTTTCAATTTGAAGTTCGAGTTGAAATAATTTTTCCGAAATTTTCTGATTGAATATAGAATTACTATTTTCAGACTATCTCCAAATAGGGCAACCTGCTGAGTATTAAAATTTCGGTTCCAGAATACTCCGAGTGTCACTATTCGACAGCTTTAACATAACAGAGAATATTGAGTCTCATATGATTTTGATACCAGAATATCAAAATAGTGTCAAACTAATTCATACTCCAATTACAGGAAACGCCTATCACACGAGCATTCTATCAATTTCTTAGTCCATTTAATAGGAGATATTATGCAAAGAGATAAGTTTCCAGGAATCTTAAACTTGACGATTCCTAATTCCAACTCAATTTAAATGGGATGAAGGAAACTATTGATCGATAATATCATAATAAAAAGGATATAATTTTGTACATTTGAATGAATGGACCAAATCCTTGTGTCCGGATATTGTTTTTCCTTCCACGTCATTGTCGTCAACCAAAGCCAGAGCATGAAAGCAGACCAAGCCGTGTAACACATAAGAAAAGACCAAAGAATCAAACGCTCAGTCCCATCCGTCAACATCCTTCTTCTCAATCCACTCGACCAAATTGTCCACAAATCATTGAACGGACAATCATAATTACTGACGGACATGGACATGGACATGTAGAAATTATAATTCTTTTCAATGGACTCATCATAATCATGATCTTCGTCATCCTCCCCCAATTAGAAACGACCCAAGAATCTTATCACTCACTGAAACCTTAAGTCCACCACACGACGTGACATGACACGACACGTCATTCAATAATTCAACAATAAATTGTGACCAGACTCCAGTTTACAAAAAAAAAATTGGTCGGAGCACCGGCAAGGCACCACAAATAAATGGTCAATGATCGCCATGACAGAGACAATCAAGGGCAGATTAAAGATATGACGACGAGATGAACACACACACACCACAAAAAACTACCACAGTTAATGAACTAATTCTATTAACGTCCGTCTGCCCAAAGTCATCAGCACGACTAAATTAAATATTAGTTCTCAAAACTTCAACTTCAATTTAATCTTAAACAAGTTAGAGTTACTACTTACTTTTCTTAGACTTGGACTAACCATAACCATGCAAACTCAACTAACTAACTTAACTAAATCAAATGCAATCCAATCCCATTCTATCCATCCATCCGTATTCCGTCTTCTGTCAACTACTCATCTCCCATACATAAACTTCTTGTGTACAGGGTGGACTAGAATAATCACTATCCTTGAAGGACTGAATTTCTAACGCCAAACCGCCAGAGTTCAGTTATCAGGAAGGAAATGTAGTATAGTACATGAGCGTTGTTTCTGTTCATTCGTACTACACAGGTTCCCCTTGCTGCATCGTTATGTTGGGGTTTGCGGAGGCTGGTGTGTCAATTGTCAATTCATCTGACAGACATGGGATGATTCGCAACTTGAAAGATAAATTTCTTCGCCGCAGTGTATTTCCTACTCCTACCAGCTCCCATTGAATTCAAGGATAGGAAAATGCTTCAACAATTGTCACTAAATTGACATGGAGTTCAGTGGCCACTCTTTCTGGCAGCAGCCTAGGCAGTTGGCCAGCTGACTGGCCGACTACTACTGCCTAGAAGCCTCGCAAATTACACTGAGACCCATTTGAGACCCATGCGGGCAATTGTCAATACGTATTTGTAAAGGAAAATATCGGAAGGAATTTTGTCTCAGGCCATTGAGACCCCCTTGCATTCCTCAAGGTTAATCACTCCTTCCAATGGTGAATAAATCATCGCAAAGAGAGCAGCACTCGACTTTACAACAAGTCTTGTAAAAGAAATCCACAAAATGCCTGCTAGAAATACCGAATTTCACGATCCGACTCATAAGGACAATTGTCCATACCGCAATAGCCGATGGGCGGGAAGGAGTTGAGTTAAATATTGCCTTCTCATGTAGTCAGTGAGTGTCGCTTATTTCGGCGAGATAAACACTGCCAATATGGACAATTGTCCTTATCGTACGTGCTATCCTGGACACTTAACTGACCGAGATGGCCAAATAACGACAATTTATGCTTTATGCTTGGCCTCAATCTCAAGTTTATGTACCACCGAATACATGCTGATTAGTATTACTGGAAATATGACTCGAACTTCTGCCTAATGAGCCATACCAGACCATTTTTTCTGCTCCACCCTGTATAAGTGATGTAATTATCATAAACTCCAATCTCTTAAAAATAAAGTCTTAAACTGTCGGCAGTGGCAGTTGGCAGTGAGAAATACGCAGTCAGGAAGGAGCAGGAGTTCGTTTCGGCTCAAATTAAACGCAAACAAAACTTAAAAAGAAAGACAAACCCCAAAGGGTATACAATAAACAAAAAAGTACAGACTACATATTAATAATCCCCCTTGGTAATCAGTTCATTTCCATGTTAAGAAAATTCAAATGAATCATTCTACAAAATCAAGCAGTTAGCTCAAAATTTCCCCCTACACCATTGTTCCTAATCATAATTTCCATAATAAACATTATAGACGCCTGATTCTGATTCCACGTAGTACGTTACGTAGCGTAGTAGGTAGGAAGACAGGACAAATGACATGGCATATCCCATCATTCCCATCCAGTCAACCAACCCGTGGTAAGCAACTAATTCGTATCGGATTTCTTGACTGACTCTCTCGTCCAAGAGCCAAAGGTTATCTTCAATTTGTCTGAGGAAAGAGGAAGCTAGAGCTAAGTCAGCTAGAGGAGGACTTGTGGGGTTTTGAATCCAAAAGTCATTCTACACATAATACAAAACTAACCCGAGAAAGGACAAAAGGGTTATAATTTAATTTTAATCTCAGAATTTACACTACGAAGGATCCCGAAAGTCACACCACCTCAAACCCTCTCCTTCCACTCATCGGTATTCTAAGAAATGGCGGATTCGTCTAGTAACCAAGATGACCTTCTGTTGTCAAAACTTTGAGAGTGTAGTGTAAAGTTGTTAATCACGAATCACGGTAGTCCTCGACGCTTCACTATGGCAAGATTTCGAACGCTCGGTAAAAAATGCTGTGGTCATTGCATTGACGTCGTCGTTTTTGTCATTGAAGGTTTTTCTGCACAGTTTGTTCCCCACATATCTTCTGTCGGACAAAACCTTAGATATGCATTTTGTAGAGAATATTATAGAGGGTCTGGCGAAAATTTTGACAGCGAAAATTATCTGATTCTTTCATTGTTTGGGACAAAAGTGCCGCCTTCGAGAAAATAAATTTTCGCATCGAATTCCCGTACTTTTTATGTTCTTTTTTAAAGATATTATTTGTCAATACTGTCAAATCGAGTTCTGCTGTGCAATATGACCGTTCTTATTTTGTTTGGTCAAAATCGATGTAGTAAAATTTTGAAACTGGAATAGCCAGTAAGAGACTCGAAATTAGAACTACTACGAATTCTCATACTGAATTTGACCTCTAGGCTATAAAAATAGGTAGGGTCAAAACCGAAATCAAACTTCTTAGGACACTCTGTGCCATCATATGCTTAGCGAAGCAGTACCGGGACAGAAACTTAACTCCTTTTACTGACTCATTCAAAAAGATTGAAACCCCTTTAAGCAACCAATCGGAGAGTTGCTGGTATGGTCGGGTCCATAAAAATAATTATTTATAATACCCAGTCCCATGTTCCATGTAGTAAGTAGTGCATCATATTCATGAAGTTAGTACTCATTGAAACACCATGAGACTAGACACATAACTCATATTGAATTTCCAATATACGGACAGGAATGACACTGAGTTTTAAAAGGTCAGCAGTATTTGACTGAACTGATCATGAGTTTCCGCTATACCATGGAAATCCAACCCATTATTCTTTATTGCTATCCAAAAAATGTGAGAATGTCCTTCAAACTACGGACAGGAGTCAGAAGTCAGAATCTGCCTCTCATGGAAGACTAGACTAGAGAATAGAGATTAGACAAGGACATCGTAACTCCGAAAACTCGGACGATCGAATCGAATCAAATGACAGCCAGATTAGAGCAGAAGTTTCAGAAATTCGAGTTACTAAGTTGTCCTTTGAACTATTCCCGTAATGACTTCCGTAATTTCAAATATGGTACTCAATTTAATCTCTGACCTTTAAAAAATGCTCAATCGAAACTGGAAATGAGTTGTACGGAAAGACCGAATAATGAACAAACTGTCACAAATAATGGTGGTAAATGATAAGAGTTAAAATTATTCAAGCATTATTCATTTGTCTAAAATATTACTAGTAGTTTTGAGCACTCTCCAAACCTCTCGAATGTTTACGACCGGAAAATTCATTAAGTACCAAAATATAATACTCGGAAAGATTCATTTATTTCTAGAAGATGGAAACTGAATAGACTTCAGTTATGAAAACTGAAAATAAGAACTATAAAAGTCAAACTCACCGTCGTCGCAGGTTCCCGACGATCGCCTTCAATGAACCGAAGAAGTTGGTCCACATCCTGATTAGTTTGACCATCCCCCGGCACATTGTAAACGTTCTCCTTAGGCTAAAACAAAATAGAAAAAAAATCAATAATGCTAAGAAAACTAATTGTTCAAAATATTGGAGCAGATTGGAAATAAGTAGTGAATGTGGCTTACTCCTTTAGAAGACTTTTCCTTGGTCTTTCGCCTCTTTTCATCGCCTAGACGCTTTCCACCATAGCCACCACTGTCAGTCCCAGTTCGTAGTGCGTAGGTTGGGGTTGAAGATCGCGCCTGGTTTTTTCAAAATTTAAAGGGAATCAGAAACTGATAACAAGTTAATTGTAAAGGACAAAAGAGAACTAAAAATCTCAACCGGCAGTACCGAGGCTAAAATCAGAGATTAAGTTCTTATGTTATCGCCTGGAAACCGAGGGTCAAAAATGAAGTTCATGAACTTCTGAATTGGTTTCCTTTTAGAATCTATTCTCTGTGGTAAAAACCCAAAAACGAACAGTTTAAAAATTCACTTTATCTATTGTTTTTGGTTTTGAGAACAATACTACGAAATCCCTGCAACAGTCCATACTATCGAGTGTGGTTAACCACTCCTCGACTCCTCTTGATGTCCAATAAAGTAATAACATCAAACCTGATCAAGTGTCGCTGACATCTCCCGTGACCCTGATGACCTGGCCAAACCGCTGGTCCCTTGACCACTCGACGAAGATGCATGATCCCCTGACCCGACGGCGTGACCAGAAAATTGTGCCGGGTTGATTCTGTTGAATGGAATTTTTAGGTTTCTATTTAGAATTCTATAAAAACCAGATAACCAAACCCAATGGTTCAGCATTAGTTGTCATTGTCATCCTCGATCAAGGGAGTAAAGAATACCCTGCGCACTAAAAACTGTTTGGAGCCGACACCGTGAAACCTGTCCCCAAGACCACCTGGCTGAGACGACCGGAATCTGACCCAGGTCGCCTAAGCCTGGCCGCCTGGGAGAGGTTTTACTGTCGTAAATTAAATTAAAATACCCATACATGATAATGTAACTCATCCTGAAGTCTTGCGAAAAGTCAGTCTGCTCTGTAAACGCTTAAATAACGTCAAGACAGGTAGGTCAACCTAAGATGTTGCCACTGGTCCCAGGTCACAGTCACTTAACGAGTCCATTCATAAACCATTTGTTCAATTTAAAAACTAGTCGAATTCTGAAGGAACCCCCAGGGGTGTGAGTGATATAAGTACTAAGAAATTATGATTGGCACATTATAAGGCTCTAAGAGTCTGTCGAACATGTCAAGTGTAAAACTAAACTACGAATGAATGAACTCTCGTCCTCTCCAAAGATTTCTTTCCGATTACATTGACTGATTAGTCCTGACGATTCTGACCAACGACGACTGGGCAGTTAGATTTGGGTTTTTTGGTAGAAATCAACCAAACCATGCAAATGCAAACTAATTACCCTTGTCAACCGTGAACCCCCACAAAACCAGGTAATTTTAATTCCTTCTACCAAATGTCCCCTCATCCTCAACCCAACACTAATACATGCAAGTCAAGTCTATTGAATAAATTGACATAACCGCCCTACAGGTAGAGCCTAAGGGTATTCAAGGGCCTATTTTTAACATAGGTCGTTTGTTGCCCAACAAAGTAGTCTGTAATTATCATCCGGTCATGCTGAGCTTCCACAGGTGCGTAAGCGTAGCGTAGCGTAATAAGGCAAAGGTCTTTAGTTTAAAAAATTACTCAATAACTGAATCAGGGATTATTAATACGAATCTAGGTATCGTTCTAAATATCAAATTACTTGGAATTACAAAGACTTGAGGGACTTGGACTTGAACCCACCAGTTCTAATTGAAAAAGAAGTTTATAATGTAATAACAATAAAAAATATGTTATGAAAACGAATCTCTCTACTGCCTGCAGATTTAAATCTCCTTGAGCATTTTCCAATCCCTTGTCAGCAAATCAAAAGATCTTGTGGTCATTTTAAATAAAACTGACCTGATTTAAACTTCGCCACGTCTCATGTCTCTATTAATGACCTTTAACCAGTAAATATGGACATAATACTTGTTTGTTTATTCATGATTTGTTTGTCTAACGCAAAATGCAATTCTACGTAAGAACCAAGAGCGGTTCATTTCTGTTGAATATTTTAACCTGTCAGATGGTTTGACTACTTTGACTGTTCAGACTCTGCATGAACCACAGTAAAAACAAAAATTCCAGGAATAAAATGTAGAATTAGTACATTAGAAATAGAATATTTAGGTACTTAAAATTATCTGAGGATGAAAAATACGGCATACGAACCCAAGACAGAATTAAAACATAATTCCGTAACAATATATCGGAACTTGTATTTTTCAGGTGTAGTTGCATGTTGCAGTTCGCTTCATTCCATCCAAGCGTTATCCATATTACTTGCGTTTAAAATGAGAATGACATTTTTAAATCCACTTGGCATCTTTATTAGTAAACGGTAACCTCCTATTGACTACATCACAAAGCTTAAAGGGTAACCTTTTTTGAAAGTGTGACATTACTGTCATTATTCACACGCCCGCCTTATTGAGATTCATTTGCTAAAGTCTTGACTTCTGAACTTTGACTTAACGTTAAAATAGTTCGTGAATAAAAAAAATTAATCGATTCATGGAATTCCAAATTAAACTTATTGCTTCGATACAATCTGTCCTGTCAGTGGGAATTTCATAGTTTCAAACAGTTCATTTAGACTTAAAATTATTCAGAATTTAAATAAATTGGGAATTATGTTGACCTAAAGCTGCTTTTTGAATTATTATCTGCATTTGTATGACTATTTAAAAATTACCCAAATGGCTGCAACCCGTATCCGGCATATAAAGGCGCCCCACTGTAAAAATCTGCAATATTTATTTTTGTTTTGAGATCCGCAACCAAATCATCCACAATTGTGTCTGTCTCTTCCTGGGTCGACATTGTCAATTCCACAGATTTTACCCAAGACTTTGAAAATAAAGTTATGAAATAGAGTTCCCTGACTGATTCGGGGCTAGCTGGAAACTTAAAATCACTGTACACTAAGATGATTGACTACAATTCATTGTTCAAATTCAAAACAAATAAATGACTAGCATGGACCGACTACGAAAGCTGAAAATTACGCAATTCGATAATTATCACTTAATTCACTGGATTTGAAAATTATATTTTAAAAAGGCAATCACTGGAAGAGTTTTGAGAGTATTGTTATTCTTCAATCACTGACCACTGATCACTTTCTTTACAGTTTCTTCTATCACCTTGTATATCAGTTAGAAAATGCGAGTAATATCTCATCTGACGCACAATTCACTTTTCCCACGTTATGGCTGCACGCACGCCGGACCCTTCACATTCCACCCCTTTTTGCATGTTTTCTGAGCTGAGTCGAGCACTTCTGGAACACCCTGTACTACCAATGGGTCACTCTGCATAATACATTTACATATTTTGGGCAAGAATGCTAGACGAGATGACCAAGTTAAGTTATATATTATGGCTTATTACGAGTTTAAATCAATATCCCTCCCATCGCGGAGCACTTTTTAAAAAATATCGAGATTGTTCCCAACATTCCATTGGTAGAGAATGAAAGGATTAGTTTTGAAAAATTGCATCTATTTTTATTTAAGTGAAATCGAAAACACTTATAGAACGAAGTTTCCATTCAGGCGAAGGGTCACACTAGTAGTCGGATAGACACTTTTCTAGAACAACATCTATAAAAGAGTAAAGATAACCATGTATGGAAAAGAAATCGAAACCCAAACCCCTACCTAGCGATCCAGAACGGCGAACCTATACGACTAGACTATAGTAGTTGGACTGACAATGATAATGACAATGACAATTAAATCCTGCCATGGACTAATAAATAGTTGGGAAAAGGATCCTTACCCCGATCCTGGGCCCAGTAGACTTGTCTGTGTCGTCGTTTCCCCGGAGGAGGAGCTGCTGACTGTGGCCGTCTGACTAATATTGGTTTGACTAATTACCCGATTGGAAACCGTGACCTTACCGTCTGAAAAAATAAAACAAATCAAAATATTAAAAATATTTATGAAGTCATACCCCGTATATGTACTACATGACACAACGAATTCTCGGTTAACCTATGCATATCCTGTTGTTAATATTCCGTGACCCCCTGAGTAGGAGACCACGTGGTTGAAGTAACCGGGTCTTGTGTCAAGTCTCCTAATTGTTACATGTCGCGACAACAACCTTCGCCCGAACCTACTTCGCACATTTTACGGTAATATTTATCATATTCAGCCAATATTTATTTGACACATTTTTATTGTTCATTTTAAATATTCATTTTGATGACTTTCTTCATCGTTTTCAAAAACTAAAGTGAAATGCCGGCTTTATTTGGACGGAGGCCGGAAATGTCAACTTGGAGTATTGAGGCCTAGTACAATTTAACAGTGAATTTCCTCAATGCGTCATTTAACAAACTATAGAGTCAAACCTGACCTACTGACCACCTGTATTGAGCGACCGGGTCTTTTACACGCTACATATCTTACGATTAGTCATGTTATCCTGTAAATCTCGACCATCTTTAATTCATTTTGATTCCCAGAACCCGGTTGCCTGGATTCGAGGTTTTGGAATTTGGTGGCAAAATGACCTTTAATAAAACCACTATAAAGACTGTCAGGCTGAGGGATCGACCGAACCCTTACCTTACCTTAGCGAAGTACCAATGGCTGCGTGTACCACAATGTTACAACTTACTATCAAGAGTGTATTATAAATATGCCATTTCTAAAGATCCTCTAATAATTGTCACTAATTGTTTCACGCGCTGAATCGTTCCAAACGGTAAAATGTTTAAATTAATATTTTATTACGCACCGTTTGAGGTATAAGTAAATTGCATCATCCTGCGGATTGGAACTAATATGTTACGACTCGCAGGGCGTTTTGGCCAGTGTATAAAATCAGTGGATGCTCCTTCCAGCAGTTTCACAAATTGTTTCCCATCAATACTCCACTGTTTTTTTTTCTTAGTGACCCTCAATTCTGATACTGATAAACCTAATAGCGTCGATGGGTAGCCTGACAAAGGCGGTATAGGTCTCTCAATGTTTTTGAAATGATCCGATATAGACGCGTCAGGTATAACGTATGTATAACCAGCGTGACTGTCCACTAGAACTCTAATTTTGGGTAAGACTTCTAAGTCTTGGTCACCGCTAGATTCCCCCATTTTGAAAACGTTTTGAAGTTTATAGATTTTGAGGGTAAACCCGTCAGTTTGTCTTTGCAAAAAAAGTTTATCGCTTTAATGTGTATTCTCTTATGGGCTAGTCAGGGTTGCTCTTAAATCTTCCAGTTAATGTGAGAACGTGTGACTTTGAACTAATCAAACGATAACTGATGATTAGTAGTGATGGAAGCCGAGCCACGCCAAGTTAAAACTTATAAAATGATTGACCCACAAAGAAAAGCGTTCCCGCGTTTTAACCCTAACGTTAAAGTATTAATTGTCTTTATGGAAAGTCCCTCCACTACATTTTTGTCAGTTAACTTCGGGGATATAGTGTAATAATACATACATCTATACTCACAATAATTTCATGCGAAATATTATGTACTTGAGACGACGATGTTTGAGCGAATGCCAATTATTGTTTAGTAAGATGTTTGGAATTTAATGACCGTCGATAACTGGAGTGGAGACTGGAGTCGCCAGTTCGACGAAGTCTAGCCAAATCAAAAACCGTCGTCTTCAGCATATCGAATTTAAATGTAAACAATCTTTCCAATTGAATTAACCGTTGATAGTCAGGCAGGAATGAAGGAGATATTTTTTCGTAGTTTTTTTTTTAAATTGTACTTATCGTTAGCGTAATCGTGAATAAGATACGCAAAGAATTCTGGAAGGGTTGAGTTGAGAAAGAAAATATAAAAATTGTCAAAGCTCAGCTCGACAACAATCATAAATATAAACGGACAGCTGCATCATATTGCATTTTGAAGTACCTATGTAGATGTTACGACTAATGTGACGGAATTTTAAGACTTTTTTCTTTTCTTTTTATTTAGTGACAACATTATATTTTAGGACCATAGCTTGTTTAATTAGTAGACATAAGGCGCACATAGATCATGATAACTTCCTTTGAATTCTTTTAAATGTGATACTGCACGATAACGTCAGTTATGATGTTCTGCATAGCATAGCGTGGTCATTACATGAAATTCGACAGCAAACACAATCTTTCATTTAAGGAGCTGAAAGTGATGCTTAAATGGATGCCAAAGTTTATGAGTGAGATGTAAATTAATTATTGCCTTCTGTCTTCGTCGTGCATTAGCATGCTATTGAGATTTCCTGAATGCTGAGTAATTTTGCGCGGATATCCTGATTAAGTTTGACACTAACTTTAGAGACTTTCCATCTCTACCCTTAGTCAGGACGAGAAATTTTTTGGTGAAATTTAACATTTAACAATATTTTTCAAACAGTAAGGATTCTCCTAATGTCGTAGCTCATTGTAGTTTGAATGCAACTATTGAATGCCTCAGGAATGAGCCCGTATTCCGCTAATAATACATATTTGCTTTGTCCAGAAGAAATATATTTGTTTAAGGTTTGTAATGATTAAATGATTCTTTGAGACTTCCTGAGACAATTGAATCGCTAAATAATAATTGTTTCCGATTTGCAATATATTCATGACAAAGATTAGTTTATAAGGCAGATGCATATACTCAAAGACTGCAAATCAAAAGTGTTGCGATTTATTCACACATGAATCACAAATACAAATTATTTTGAACTGATGCAAATGAAAACCGCTTAATTGCACGTGTACCGTTACATCGCCGTCGGAACATTGGAACTCGCCTCATAACAAGAAATATCATCGATGATGTACGACAAATGGTACAAACAGAAACGTTCTGTCTCAAGAGTCAGAATACACCGTTCCAAAAATTTACATTCTAAGTAGAGAAGTTAATCCCTGTTATCGATGCCGACTTTCCGAAGATTTATATCCCATTGCTTTTTAGTTTGTGAAGGAAATGACAGTTGCAGTTTCGCGTTATGTTGGACGATAAGTGCGTGCGTAAACTCATTTGTTTATATATTTTATTTTATAGTGTATCAGGTTTCCATTGTTTCACGACACAGTACATCTTCCATTCGACCACACGCTTTTTATGTCCTGTGAATCACTGGCGTTTAGATTTCAGGCCTGAATTGATATCAACCATTAGAAATATCATTCTACAAGTCTGATTGTCCTAATTTTAGCCAACAATTTAAAACCACCAGTTTAGAAATTAAGATATGAGCCGATCAAAAATTGAACCGGAGGTTTCACGGAATAGGCCGGGTACTTAACCACAGTTACCTCCGTCCCAGAGATATTCTTCTGTTCTAATTTTTAAACTTTTAATTAAAAATTCTGATATAATCCCCTGGATCCCTTCCAGAAAGTATATGAAGACTTACCACTGTCCAGCCCTTGAATATCATCATCTCTACAGTTGAAGAAATATTGCGGAGGAAGGGAACCGCCGTCGAGGGTGGATGTGTGTAAATGCTGAGAATGCATCCTCCGCCCATTGCTCCGATAATGATTATTAATGTGGATGAGGTTGACGGGTTGGGCGGAGCCAGTGGCTCCCGAACTGGACGAGGAAGAATTGACACTGGATGAACATCGACTTCCACTCCCACTCGTCATAAAGACTGAGGATGATGTGGAAGTAGAAGGGGTAACAGGAGAGGGGACATTTGGGCCCTGCCCACTTGAGAATTGACTCGGAGGACAATACACAGGGTGGCCTAAGCCAAGGGTAGAAGTCCTTAATGGATATGCGTTCGTCGGTGGTCCAGGATTTTGATTACTAATTGTCCCACTACTACTGCTAGTACTGCTACTATTACTACTATTGTTAAGGCGTCCACCTTGGTATTGGTCCATGACGACAACACTTCCACTCGCACCACTCGTTGAGTTTAAGGGTCCACCTCCGCCAGCAGACATCTTTTTATTGACGCACCAAGAGCCACCTGGGCCACCGCTGCTTGAACTACAACTACTACTCGTACTACTGTTACTCCCACTACTACTCCCACTCAATATTTTTGTTCCCCCGATGGAGGATGAGGAAGGGGGGACACCACTTCCACTGTTCCCACTATTATTTCCTACAACACTATTCTGATGAGTTGAACTATGACTGTGAGTATGTTGACCTCCACTGGAAGATGTCCCACTGGATTTACCACCTTCACCACCACAACCACTACCAACGGGTGAACTGTCCAATGACTGAAGTGATGAACTATGCTTTGCGTTAGTCAGGCTTGGGGCTAAACAAGACTCTTCCGGCTGAGTGTTTTTTCTCTCCAATTGCTGCAATCAAAACAAAAAATGGTGGATATCAATTTTAGAGTCAGACTACTGGCGCCATCGCTCGATCGCAAGGACACGAACTCACACAATGTATGCAAAATGGTTCGATATTATGAAGTTTTCATATGTAACAGCTTTCCACAAACGGGAAGCCGTCGGCAGATAAAGTTAAATAGGAGGTTAGTACTTCGGAATAGAGGATTTCTGACTTGACTGCATTTCAGAAACAGTTAAATTTAAAATTAATTTTTCGTATATTTTCTCTTACACTTATCATTTCTTGCTGCTCACTCGTCTTCTCTTTAGAATTATTTGTTGAGACAACTTGTAGGAGGTGTTCAAACTCATCATCTGGCATTTGTTTCAGTCTTTCCTTGATTGACTGTAAAATTTAAAAAAAAAACAGCAAAAATTAACATGATGTAAAAAATATTAATTGAATTCATCTGTATAACATGACTCTGTGAGCAAACACTACTGTGAACTATTTATTCAGCAAACCGTTAAAGATAATCAGCAATAAATGCTCTCGCGGATTGGTTATGAACAACATGGGGAACTTCATAACTTACTAATTAGTATATGATTTGTGATTTTTTTTTAAAACCTATTCAGCTTGGATTACTATTTCATTTTTCAATGATTCCTTGAAAGAAGGCATTAAAATTATCTTTTCTATTTAATCCTGTACCTTTTAACCATACGCCGTACCCTAAAATAACGTCGAGGCCGGACGTAGCGATTTATCCGTGGGAAACTTGTAAAGGCAAGAATAATATTTTTGACACAATTTGGAGGAAGAATATTGATGCGGAGAATAAGAAGGAAATGACGATAGACAATGACAGTCGGACTAAGGAAATTTCGGATGTTCTTATCAGAAAGACAAAGGTGCGTCGCGTCGATGATTCAAAATCATATTGTCCTGTACTGTACACGTATGCCGCGGATACGGATATCGCAGTCACAAAATCTACCTTTACCTTAATATTTCCCCTTGAATGTTTGTGTGTGTTGATATAAATAGAACTGATTATTAGTGAGATTTTGGTAAAGGTAGTAGTAGAAGTGGTTAGTCCATTTGAAATCTGAATCTCACTGATATGAACTTTATTTAACTTTTCTATTTATGATCTCCTATTCCGTGCCTCCAGCCCATGTCGATTGGACTGAGTCAAAATCATTATCCTAGTCCAATACCGCTATAATGTTATGTCCGATAGCATAATAAACCCTTCCATGTAGTTTTCATGAATTACATGGAAAATGAAACAAATCGTTCTCGTCCAGTTGATAACAGATAGGATGTAATCACGTCCAGAGTAGTGATATTCATTCATAATTTACATGCGAAGGTATAAAAGTAATTTTATAGAAATTGCTGGTATATCCGATTTGGCCATATCTGTCATCTGTCATCTTATTTTTCGATTAGAAATATACCGAACCGAGAACGGTGAAACCGCACGACTAGTCCAGCCTGTCTGACTCTTTCCAGACAAACGTGAGATATACAAATAGATCAACTAGAACGCGAAACATTTTTTTTAAAAATAGACCACTACTGGTAAATTCTGAAAATGAATGAAACTTATGACAGTAGTGCTCGTGCTCATTGTTTGAACTAATATTCAGAAATAGTTTCGAAATTGACTTACAGGGCGATTGTTCATCCTGCGGTAGTTTGGTTGCAACTAATTGGATGTGGTATCTTCAAAGGAACCAACTTATACCAGGAAGTTTGTTCCTTAGCTAATTAAATGGAGATTAAATTCGCGGTTATGACAAGACGTTACCATGTGCTGTATTTTCACGCACCATTGCATTGGCACGGTTTGGAGTTTAAAATAATTGACTTTTAATTTTCTGCTAATAAGTAATAATACTTATAGTTAATTGAGCATGCTCTCGTTTTATGTTTTACCTAACTGCAAGGGTGAAGTGGCAATTTCACTGGTAGTCGTTAAGTCTGTTAATTATTTTGAACTGAAGTATTCGGTTTTTTTAATTTCCTCTGATTAAAAATGTTACTTTAATATGAATCAAAAATTATTTAATTAAGTGTACGATCCCTGACTAATATGACTTGATTAATTTGGTATCAAAAGTAGACATAGCATAGAATGAAGGCGAACGGAAAAGTTCGTATTTCTCTAAAGTCCATCTGATGAATTAACCAATCTATCGTGTAATCAGGGTAGTAACCCCAATATAGAACCAAGATTGACCTGGAACCCAGGACTTTTACGATGACCATGAATAATAAGGAAGTTTCATCAAAATATTAATTCTTGGTAACATTCACACGAAAAACATATTGTAGTTGAGAGCCCCTCGAAGACATTGGTGAAAATGCTGCATCATTTTTGAGGTCGTAGGAATCCGTGACGCATTGATAACGTACCAAAGTGTATTTGGCCCATGCATTTCAAGTGGACAAATGTTACGACTTTTCGGTTTATGACATTCACAAAAATTGATCGCAGGTCAGAGGCTACATGAAAAATGCATCTAACTCCAACAGCTTACTTTTTGAATTTTACTTTCTGGCGATGACCAACAAGTTTTTTCTGCCAATAGACATTATTCTTTTTTAACTGAAATTACACATTTTGAAAACAATCCAATCTAATTTGACATCAACTTACGTCCATTGTTTTTGTTAGTTGGAAAAATAAAAACGGTACTAAAAGAATCTAACTGTAAAAAATTTAATTGTAGTCGAAAACAATAACTGAAAATAAGTACCAGGTACCAGGTCTATACAATTGGTTGTCTTATCCAAAGGCTACTGAACTGGTCTGATAGATAAAATTGTTGTAGACGGAACAGGGAAGCCTTATGTGAATTGTATCCGTCTGGTCGGACTTACGAACGTCAGTTTAATTTCTCTCAGACCATTGACGTTTAGTTTCTGTGGTAAGGAAGATAGGTTTAGTAAAGAAGATTAAAAGGAATCCTAGCGATTGACTCACGACAGGACGATTCTCTACGACCCACGACGTGCCTTTTGTTTCCAACCATGGTTAGGGCTATCTTAAATCTTTTGGAAAGAAAGGTCGCGAATTAAAGGGTTAGGTTGAAATTCACTCACCCATGCACCTCAGGAAAATAAAATTCTACCTCCAGTACAACTATTAAAACTAAGGTAGACTTTAGTTTCTAAATCCACAGATAAATTTGATCCATTTTGTTTGGCGTCCTCGAGGGTAACCTTCCTTAGGTCAAATGGAATACTAACCAATTCTCTACAATGAAACACGTGTGTAATGGTTATATTAAAAAGTTTTAACCAATGATGTAGAGTGGTTTCCTTCTATTACCGCCTTACAATGCTGGCAGAGCGATTTCACGGGCATACACTGATCGGTTCATTGCTTTGAAAATTTCTTAATACTAGGTTGACCTTCCTTAAGCCAAATAAAAACACAACAATTTCTCTATATAGAATAATTGAGTTTTGACCATGCTTTACGAGCGAATGTTAATTAATGGAGGTTGTCTTAGTTAAGTTTAGATAATTATGTATGTTCTGACGTGTATTATTTTTATTTTAATCCTAATCCTGATTTAATCCTGTGCTTCTGCTCCTGATTTACTTGACATTTCGAGGATTTCTGAAATCATCACCTATTCGCGAATAAATCTATAGTGTTGTACTGTCGTTGTCGTCGGAAGGGAAATATTGAAGTGGAGGGGAAAATCTGGACGTTATATTCGAGTACTTACACGGCTTGAGTTCAACAAGTGCCTGGTTTGACTTGAACTCTTCGACTGAATTTTGATTAAGTAACCAGAGGAGATCAGATGGATCGATGTGAGTGAACCCACCTTATTGTTAAACCAATTCTAACATCTTCTTTCCCATGTATATGTGCATGAAGTGTTCACAGGGCAGGGTGTTCCATAAATTTGACACCGCACCTATATTAATCCAACTTGCAGCTTTTCATTTAAACAATGAAACGAATTGGTACAGGGTACTGCATAACCGTTTCCCCGATACAGCCTAACATGGAGGAGTCGTGAAAACCCTGAGATATGAATTTTGTAAATGGATCCTATAGAGGATCCATCGCGCCATTTCGCTTTAAATTCGGAAATCCATGATGAGCGCTCCAGTAAAAAAAATGAAACGAAAGGACTGGTTTATCGACTAAGTCATGTCCAATGTCCAATATAAAAATTGTCGAAGTATCTACCGTCGCTATTTGTTTTGCAATAATTTTATGGATATTTTGAAATGTTGCTCGACCGACCGGTTTGGAGAAAGTTGATTTTCACCACAAATTGAAGTACGACAGATTTATGCCTCCAAATGCGTTTCCATTCCAGTCTTGCCGGTCGCAAATTATATTGATGAGTAAATAATAATAACCCACTTGACAGTAGATAAAATTCTTTATGAAATGTACAACTCACTTTTTACCTAATTTTTTCTGAATGTATTGGTACGCAAAGCTTCATTAACCCACCTCGTGCATCCTTAAAGCAATTTCCCGTATCCCAAAAGTTACACACTTAATTTTTACAAGCACGTCTCATATTATTATTTTCAAAAACTGAACCCCTCGAAACACACCTAGAATTAAATTGTAATTCCTAACACGCACAAATGGATTTCTGAGGGGAGCTAAATCTTATTTGTCTCATTTCAAAACAAATTTAATGGGATTTGTGGTTGAATTCACGTATGGTTTGTGTAAGACAAAGACCTACTTTGCAGTCATGACCAAAGTCATACAGAAAATTACATTATAAAGAAACTAGATTACTCATATATGAGACATGAATCCATGAAAAAGAAAGAATGTGCATATTTGAATACTTTCTTGATAAGATCTGTTCCTAGCAAAATTCGATTGGATAAGGGATTCAGGATAAGGTAGAAAATGTCACAGGGGACGGCCTAGAGAGCAAATAGAGTTTTTAAATGAGATTCGTTGAATCTTTCCAGGATTACATAGACATGGACGCACACAACACAAGGAGACAATCAATGAGGACATCAACTTATTTCCAAACAGGCACACCATAATTAAAAACAAGCAGACAAAAATGCTTGCAATCAGTGAGTGTATTCAGGTCAGAAGCCAGGTCATCAGTCCGGGTTCGAATGTTGACAACAGCGAAAGCTGATATTCTTGACCTTTATAAAGGAAACTAACTAACTATAAATAATAACCATGCAAATAAATCAACAGGAATTAAACATTCTGGCATACATTTTTCCAAAGACGAGGAAATTAATATTAATCATTATTCCTTGGGGACAAGAATAAATCATAATGTCTAAGTCTCATGTCATTATTCCTATTTCTGTCAGCTTGACCCTCATTAAAATATTAGTAATCAACCTTCTTTCCTATTTCCAGATTTAATCGTGAGTTTAATAACGAAATACAGATCGTATGCATATGCTTACGCAAATGCCAGTATATGAAGAAAGTCATCTCAAGGTCCTAACAATGTACTTTCACCACTTTCTGCGCATGCAGCGACATAAAGAACACATTACTCAAACTATCCGTGTTCTACTTATGTTGAACGCATTCACTAATAAAAACCACTCCAAGGATGCTTCACGAGGTGATTGCCTTACTAGGAGTGCTTTTCACCGACGATCGGACACCAGATGTCAGTTTTTGGGAACGGGTCATGGCGGTTACTCGTTGTAGTTTGATTTACCCTAAGGCATACAAAGTCTGATTACGACGTCTTTAAACAGATTCTTCCCAACTGAAGTCTTTCCCTATTACTACTTAGAGTGACATTTTTCAGGGTAACAAGAAAACTTAAGTTTTTCTCACTTAGAAAAGATACGAAGTTGACTTGGGATTGGAATGGAATACTATTGGGAGAATGAAATAAATTAAATCAATTTAAGAGAAGATTGGGTTGAGTCGACTCGGTCAATACACCAGGAATCTGTACATGTTGTTCCTATATTGCATTTACTTAGAGCTGTAGTTACAGACGAAGTCTTTTCCAAACTTTTGTTATACCGTCGAGCAGAATAGTTGATCTGGATTCGGGAAAAAAGAAGAGAAAAAAAGGCGAAAACAACAGTGCGTTAAGGAAATTTGCCTAGTCATGGAATAGATCTCCTAACTTTAAGTTTACCTAATCGTCTTGTTTTGGGAAGGCAAATGAGTCGTGGAGGCGTTGAGTAAAGAAGAGAGGTTTTGTGTACTCCAAACTAGAAGAGTTTCTAGAAATCTAGAATCAGTTTCACTCCTTTTACGTAATATAAGGTTTTTTTCTTCTCTAAATGTGTGCGTATAACAAGGGATGTTCGTACTTTGCAAAAATACAAATGATGCGTAATCTTAGAATAAAATTATAATCATGGCTAAAATCGGAAGAATTGTCTGACAAGGAAGCGATGATGGCCAGTGCAAAGTTATGACAAATATTTGTTTTCACTGAGTAGACTGTATTACGTAGTGTATGGTCTGCTTATGTATAACAGTTGATTCTGAAAAGTTTGACCAATTAAGTAAAACTGACAGATCTAATCGTTTCCAGTCTTAGAATAAATTAAAGTGGTCTCGGACACCACGGTGTTGGTAAGAAATATGTATTACATGCAGTCTAGCCCAGCACAAATTCACAGGGTGACTTTTTCCAAGTACTATTTCTATTTCAACGGTAATCTTGGACGTTGCGAGCTTCAAAACTATAAGTTTCCTCTGTAAGTCCAAAGCTGAGGAAATCATACGACGAGTAGTTGAATTATATGACAATTAATCAGACTCTGATGATCTTTATTGATTTAATTGATATTTTGGAGTATAGCCTATTATAGCACTCCATTTGACCGAAGGATCTCGGTATATGACAGGGAGTCCACTGAGAATACACTCCTTAATGCGTGAGTAACTCATATCATACGAAACACTAGCAATTAGCCTAACTTCGGCAGGGAAACTATCCACCCGCCTTCGAAATTGACTCTGATCGAAGACTTTCGATTCCTTCAATTAAAATCGAGATTTCTTTCTCGCCAACACACACGTGGGACCAAACTCTTCCTTCCAAAATTAAAAAAAAGTTCCCTTTCTCTGCATTTTAAAAATTCATAAGATCCGCTGTTGGGGGTGGTTTTTTTAATTTTTGTCTTCACTTTCTCTTTCCGCCATCGCCCCTAGCCACTGACCATACCTCAACTCTCAACACTTTCCATTCTCCGAGGAGAAGCATTCTGCCCAAGAATTCAAGAATTCTATTCAACCCTTACGTCCTTAGTAATAGTATAGATGAAATGAATCTGTTTGAGAGATTCCCTCGTGAATACTGGGAATGAAACGGGTGGTTACTGTTAGATGTGTGTTGTAATGGATTTGAAGGCTGAAAGAGTTGAGGGTTGAGTTAAAATGGTGGAGTAGTATAGAGAATAGAATTGGTAAGTCAGAGTGAGAGATGGGTTACCCGGACGAAATAGTGTATGGTTGAATCGGAGCCGGACTAGAATACTCGGAGACAGAGATCGATTAGTAGATGAAAAGCTATACATAGATGTGATGTGATGTGACGTTGACTACAAAACTACACAGCCTCCTTTTCCACTTAAAATATGGAATCGTAGTACGGTTGTAGTAGTAAAAGTACAAAATCTAATATACGCACGCACAAGGCACAACTATTCCAACTTTCATTCCATGGAATGGAACATTGGAGCAACAGTCCGGAGAAAGTTCATATCAAATTGAATTACATCCTCATTCTATCCAGCACAACATTTCTCCGTTTAGAATGAATGACTGGATGGCTAGAATCAAATTCCAACGACATTCCTTTCCTTCCATATCTTTTATCCAGAGTTTAGTTGACACGAACACAACATGAGAGACAAGGACCTTCCTATCACGTTCAAACGCACACACTGGCACTGGCAAACACTCATTAATTATTTTTAAACAGTAATTAGTGAGTGAATATTTTGGATAAACCAATTCATCAATCAAACCATATGTTACACTTCAAATAGTACATCCACAGCCCACACGCGTTTCGACTTCACGAGAGAGACTTTGCAAAATTTCGCCGAATCAATCTAAACAAAATATTATTATTTTAGACAAGCTTTCACTTTCTTTGGAGAAATTGATATAAGTTTCCTATAACGCTGGGTGACATACTCTGGGTGTGTATCTATATACCCTGAATACAGAATTCATATATCACACATTCTGAATCAAATCATGGCATAATGTCTATTTCTGCGAGGGAGAAAGCCTCCAACCTCATACAGGCTCAGAATACACCCCATTTTGACGAGTGCATTATTGCTTATTGTTAGTACAACTAAGCAGTTAGTCAAGATTGACATAAGGGCTTAACTTGGGCGTTAGCTTGGACACTTAATGACCGAAATGTCTATTGTCGTAAAGCTTTCGTACTTGCCTTAATCACAGGGTTTAAGAAGTCCATTGTTGTCCTTCATTCTTAGACACTAGAGAAATATTTTTGGCCTTAGTCTAAAGGCCTAACGTTTGACTTACGCCTTACTTAGCCTCAGTTTTCCCCATTTTCCCCTAGGCCTAGCCTGAGGCTGACTTGGATTGAATTGTCACAACACAACCTACTTATCTCTACGATCTCCTGACTTAGACGGCCGATCTTTTTCCGTCCAATCCTAAATCCATCCACCATCCCTCGTGATTCGCGACCACCTGTACAAAACCACCACACTTTTCTTTGCCTTTGAGTGATTTCAGTGCAGTGTGGTAAGAAGGCGGTTGCATGGTCGATCCGAGCCGAACAAAGTTTCTAAATTGTATACCTCCACATTGTCTATAAAATAAGGTGTGATTTTATTTCGTTTTGCTTAAGAGAAGAACTTTGAGTATTAAGGAGGACTACTAGCCCGGTTGTTTCATGTCATGTCACGTCCAATCAACGTGCCAGTTGCGGAGCAATGGTAGTCCTGACTCAAGTGGAATTCATTCCACCCAAGAAGAACTCATTCAAGAAACCTTCCTTTGACTTTCCCAAAGAAACTGTCGGACCAAAACCAGAGTGAAGTCCCAAGTGACGCATTGTTGCGTCGAGGATAACCAGAATGTAGGATAGAATGCCCACGAACAGATTGAATTGAGTTTCCTATTTGTCTCCCTCGTGTCCCTCTGTTTGTGTATGTGTTAGGCTCAAACCCCGTTCTACGACCAAAGCCCGAAATCATTACGATCATTAAGGTTTTTAAACCTAACCTAACCTAACCTAACCTGACATAGAGTAAATACACTCAATGACATGACTTTCCCCCCATCTGGGGAAACCTGATCGGGGTTTGGTCGGTACCAACATTTCGCCCATTGGCCGTTTAAAACGGCCAATGGCCGTTTTCGGGGTTTGAGCCTAACATATGCATGGAAGGATGCATAGATGTACAGGGTAGTTCTTACCTTTTTGGACCTCCCTGTTCCGGACTCAACTCAGAGTTTAGGGAAAACTGCATAATTTTTTTAAAAAAACCATGCCTGTCGTAGAGATAGAACCCATAACCTAATAAATGCAACTTCAAAATGCATTCCTCATTATCTTTCCTAACGTTTCCACCTTGGATAGGAGTAGGGTGTCGCCCGGTACGTAGGTAACACGTAGGAGAGATGTAGAGATATACATACATAAGAGAGACATAAGTCCACGTGTTGACTTTCTTGGATCGGATCTTGTTGCCTGGTAACAACGTTGAGTTTGAGGAAGTTTTAACTTGAGGAACTTCTAGTGGGTCTTAAGGTTGTTCCAGGCTGACGACCGACGACGGCTTGGCCTATACTCCATTTCAGCAAACCATGGATTTTTTTTTCGCCTTGATTTTCCTCCTTCTCTTTTGGCACACTATTATCGATTTCAAAGGACTGTTCGGTTCTCTGGTCCGCATTCAGTCCCAAAACCATACTCACACAAAAACTACACATCCAGACCCAGTCCATCATTCAATTCTTCATCCGCTCCATTTCCCCTTATTCACACAAAAAAATAGACTTAAGCCAATCTATGGGACAGAGATATGCTCACATTTCATGTACACGCTGATTATGAGACATCTGCCAAATTATCATCAAGTTCATGACTAACAGAATGAAAAGAATGAATGAATGGACAGGTTGGCGGATACAAAATCCTCAGGGGATATGTCAGCAGTACAACCACAAGGTCCCACATAGATTCGTGCACGATCGTTATCCTCATGCTACCAGTGCAGGGCTTGCTCAAAATTCTACTCCCTAGCTCCATATAAGCTATTCTATTCTATGACCAAAACCTACTCTATACATCTTGGGCTATGTCATATTCTATAGTGGAATAACTTGACCGAAAACGGTAAAGTCGTACAAATATGTATGGATGTATGACTATGACCTAAGAGTGGAGCACATGCAGAAAATTTACCCATTCGATGTTTTCCTAAAATATAAAAAAAATTGAAGGTGAGTAAACTCAAGCTTTAGGCTAATCATAGAAACGTGTTATGATAAAGATCATATCTCAAATTGCGAAAGACAGGTTCATGTTGATTATGTAATCAATCAGTCATCTCAGAGAGCGTTCTCGCATGTGGTATGTACCGGTACGTGCCTAACCTACCTATTTGCAACCTACTCGTTAAGACTTCAAAAATGTGGACACATCTGTCATCTCGGAACCTTATAATTTCACACAAATTAATAAGCAAGTTGGATGTTTGCGAAATACAACCAAATTCGGATTATAAAATATCAAAATTTATTAACAAGACTAGCTTTTAAAAATAATGGTACTTCTAACTGTAAGTGGAGTGTACGGCACTAAATGATCATCAAACAGAAAATTAGCGAATACGACTAGATTTATCTTTTTCAAATAATTTTGAATCCCATAGGCAGCTCTGGGAACCAAAATCTCACTTTTTTTTAGATTTCAAATTTCAACACTACTTTCCAACTTAGTTCTACCTACCTTTGTTTAACTCCAGGATTTCATCAGTTTGATGAGACAAAATTGATCAAGGACATTTCTATTCAAATAAGACTGAATCGTTAAATACTGGTGGTGACACCGCACACCACTTACGTCAATCCAACCCTAATTTCAAATTCAATTAAAGTAGACCCGAGAAAGTTGATCTTGCGTCAAGAGATCTCTGAATTAAAAAGCGAAAGAAAAACCCAAGTGCAAATATTATCACACTCTCATGAATAGGAAGAATAATTGCTTAAAAGAACATATGGTCGAAAATTGAATTTAACTCACATCAAAAACCTAATACACGATTCCGGGTGAATTTTTCATTAGCTTGAATCAATGACGTCTTTGAACTTTCGATTGAGTTTCACAAATCAAATCTGCAGTTCTAGATAGTTTAGCATATGAATTCTACAATGATGTTGTATCAACAAATCCCAGATGTATAAAGACAAGTGGATTACCATTTCAATTACTTTTTTGAAGAAAGGAACGCTAATTTTCACTTTTTGATTCTAGGACAATGTGAGATGATGTAAATGTACGGTCGAGTGAATTGGTAAATTAACACCATTAAATAAACAAATTAATTAATTGGAATGGAATGGAAAGTGAGTGGTAAGAGTGATGAGTGCGGGTAGTCCTGAGTCCTGAACTACCCGAGTATTTGTATTTCGTGAGTGAGTAAGTCGAAATGTACTGCCCGGATTTTGGTTTCAGTTTGAAAGTGAAGTGAGTTTGAGTAAACTGGAGAGGAAACGAGGTCATCCACTCCATTACACACTTACTTCCCTTTCTCTCTCCACTGATTGAGACTACCAAAGTGGTTTTTTATCACCATAAAGTCTCCATGTTCTTCAAATTTACGAACAGCCAGAGCTATGAACCAAGTATTTGAAAACAGAATCTATGCAATTTAATGTACAGGGTATCACAGTATCCCAAGAAATCTAGTTCTATTTAAAACAAATTAGCGATCTGTCGTGCGAGAAAATCAGGAAAAAGATACCGCATACACCTTATGGATAAATGTACGCCGTTGGAATTAATTGGATTTTTATACGTTGTAGTCATTAGGAACCTGAATAACTTTTGTGAAGGTCCTACTCCCAAAGTCCCCAAAACTCTAACCGATTGGCCTCTAGAAATACACTGTTGGGCATATGCGATGACGCAGAGTGAAAGTCAAAGTGAAAGTCCGTCGCACATGCCCAACAGTGTATTTCTGGCGGCCAAAAGGTTAGACTTTTGGGGGTAGGACCTTCACAAAAGTTGTTCGGGATGTCATGGAATACAACATATAAAAGATTCAGCGTATTCCAACAGCGTACATTTTTCCATCCATAAGGTGTGTGTGTGGTATCCTTTGTAGTTCTCACGATTTTTTACACTATTCGCGTGAGTCCGGGCTACTGCAACAACACATGGCTTTAGATAGACATGGCTTTAGAATGATTAATTGTGTCCTGAATTAAAGACATGTTAGAATGGATGAATGTATATCCGAACATTTTAAATAAGAAAATGTATATTTTTAACTCTGTGGTAGGGTGTGGCTGAATTGTTTCGTGGGACCCTACCACGTACTAAAATGTAAGAGTGGTATAAAATATATTATGGATTTGCGAGTGCTTACACTATCACTTTTACTTTTCTAACCCAAAAAACTCCTTCGTGTTATCAACCAAATCTGCAATGTAATGGAATCCAGTCCATAAAATACTTTCATTGCCTTTCACCAAAGGATTTATGAAAGAGACACACAAGGTGAGTCCTTCTGTCCACGCCATATATTATTAGTATCCATCAATTCCTTCAATAGTTCATCATATTATACACCAAGTTGTCAGTCCATACGCAGAGTGCAATGGTAGTTCGCGTTTTTGGGGACACACGGTAATACACTAAATCCCCCAGAGTAGTAAGCTGCAACTGGGAAACTTTTGGTTTTTATTTCCGTGCCTTGGTTTGGTTCATGGCATTGACATCTGGTG